>VYZT01036599.1:0-32750 GCA_013400735.1 Pomatostomus ruficeps
TAGATGGCAAACACTTGCCAGGTGCGTGTAGTTCTTGATTTGTGTTTTGCTTCGATGGACATTTTGCTGTAGGAAACAGAAAGGAGAGAAGGTAGGGTCAAATTTTAATTTTGAACAGCAGCTGAAAACTCTAAAAATCTTGCCCCATTTTATTAGTAATCTCAGATTAAATGTTTTTGTGTTATCCTCTGATGTCAGTCTTCCTCTCCTACTTGACTGAACTTCTCAGCCCTGCAACCACAGTTTGCTGTTCATCCCTGGAGTATGGCTCTATCACTTGTCAACAGGCATAAAGGACCATTCTTAGTGTCCCGGCTTTTCATATGCATGTTGGCTATGGCTCTCAGCTCTTTCATCGCTCGCATTATGCTTGCTCTCAGCAAAGAAGTTACAGGTGGATGTTTCAGCCCCAAGCAGGGGAAGATGTTTAGCTCATCAATGATCTGGATGAGGGGACCAAGTACATACTCACTCAGTTTGCAGACAACACCAAGTCAGGCAGGAGTGTTGATCTGCTGGAGGGTAAGGAGGCTCTACAGAGGGATCTGGATTGGATGGATCCATGGCCTGAGGCCAATTGCATGAGACTCAACAAAGTGAAGCACCATGTGCTGCACTTGGGTCACAACAACGCCATGTAGCATTAAGCGCTGGAGTGAGTGGCTGGAAAACTGCCCAGCAGAAAAGGATGTGGAGGTCCTGGTTAACAGGCAGCTGAGCATGATCCTGCCTCTGCCCAGGTGGCCAAGAAGGCCAGTGGCATCCTGGCTTGTATCAGCAATAGTGTGGCCAGCAGGACCAGGGCAGTGATTGTTCCCATGTACTCAGCACTGGTGAGGCCATACCTCAAATCCTGTGTTCAGTTTTGGGTCCCTCACTTCAAGAAGGACATTGAAGTGCTGCAGCATGATCAGAGCAGGGCAACAGAGCTGGGGAAGGGTCTAGAATGTAAGTCTTAAGAGGACCATCTGAGGGAGCTGTGGTTATTTTGCCTGGAGAAAAAGGAGGCTCAGAGGGGACTTCATCACTCTCTGTAACGGCCCAAAATGAGGTTGTAGTCGGGTGGGGGTCAGTCTCTTCTCCCAGGTAATAAGTGATAGGAAAAGAGGAAATGGCCTCAAGCTGCACCAAGGGAGGTTTAAACTGGATATTAGGAATTTTTTTTTCACAGAAAGGGTGGTCAAGCACTGGAACATCCTGCCCAGGGAAGTGGTGGAGTCACTGGAGGTATTTAAAGGACGTGCAGACATGACGCTTATAGAGACAGTTTAGTGACAGACTTAGCAGTATTTGGTTAATGTTTAGACTCAATGACCTTAAGGGTCTTTTTAAACCAAAGTGATTCTGTGATTCTGTGATTAGAAATGCTTACAGCCCTTGCAGCGTCAGCCTGCCCATTTTGTATGGCTACGTAGCCCAAACAGAGCCTGCTCCCCCTCTCAGCTCTTCTAGTGGGCTGAGGTTTCCACCACAAATTTTCCCAGAAGAGATCTGGGCGTCCCCTGCATGGAATCTCACCAGCCTCAGGGCCTCTAAAAGCAGAGCTCCTGCCACACCCTTTTGCACACTGTGTAAGCAATTCACATTCTTTACTGGAAAGGTAGAACACACTGATATGCAATTAAACAAGCCTATCAGACTTTTCTGTAAAACAACACCAGTAATAGACGGGAATTGGACATTACAATCACCCTATAAACAGTGGATGTAATTAGAACAATACTGATTTTAATGTAAAGGAGGGCTGTGTTTCATGCCACAGGTGCCAAAGAACACTTTACCAAGTTTGAACTGTAAACAGCTCCAGTACTGCAGATGAACAGTACCCGTAAACCCTGAATAAGCAGAGGTTAAGTACTTACCTTGTGTGCTGCATGCAGTGTTTCAGTCTCCCTATGTGCTGATCATGGCATCTGAGTGGTCACCTCAAACCTGCAAACACAACAAAGGCCGGAAATTTTTGGCAGGTTTGATGAGGAGACAGTCTTGAGGTGAGAAAATATTCCAGTCTCAAAATATCATTCTCCTCAAAAAAAATATTTCATGTTCCCTATTTCCCAGTGCCCTTTAACTAAGCAGCCGGTGAATTCTATCAATTTGCATCTCTTCCCTCTAGTGGTGGCTCCCCCAAGGGAACCGTGGCACTTCTGAAGAGTCCAGGATCGTCCAGCATGTATGGCTTGCCCTTCAAACTCACTTTTCAACCAATTCTCTTGCTGCTGCTGCTGACTGGGAACACAAAAATGGGAACAGGCTGTGCTTGAACTCTCTTCTTTGCAAGATAAAATTGAGTGTCCGTCTCTTCTTCTTGTCAGTCAACTCCTGTTACTGGAAAGGCTGATGCAACCACTTTGTGCAAGTCATTCTTTCACAATCACTTCCTCCACTATTAAGTGCAGAAATAGTTCCCAGGCAGAACTGCATTCACCTCCCTGTATCTACTTTGGACACTTTTTGTCTGGTAGGCACTGGGGGGTTGTTTACTGTGCTGAGAAACAGAACATCTCAGTACAACCTTGTTATTATATCCTGTAAATTCTGGAAAATACTATCAATATAGACAGTGATGCACATATTATATTAAGTGTTGGAGTCAAATCGTTTAGTCAAGGAGTGTACTAGAGAAATACTCAGCATCCTTTCATTACTGAGGACACTACAGTCATATGTTGTCAACAGAAAATGAGTAAGAATGGGAACGATATTCTGTCTGAAGCACAAGACACAGTCTGAAGGAAAGTATTCCTCTGTAAACATCAAAGGCAATTTTGAGAGAGGAGGTTTGATGGTATTTATTTTAACTTGACTGAAGTAACATATGGTTGGTCAAATAGCCAAGTATGCTGCTTACATAAAGAGGTAGGGAGTTGTCCTACCAGCTCTGAAAGGGAAGTCCATTAAATTCAAACTCTAACATTCCTGTTGCAGTTACCATTTCTTTTCTGTGTTCAGTTCACATTTTGCTGCCCTCTTGCACTGAGAAGTACCTGCCTGAGAGCAGACACAGACTGATTCCTGCCACGTGTCAGAGGGCCCACAGCAGCATCAATGTGCTCAAGGGTGGCGAAGCGCACAGAGAGCCCAAATGCACCTCATAGCAACCTTTAGTCCCACTGCACTGATATTAGCATTGCAAATTAGGTTAAGAAAAAAAAAGACTCAGATACCCTTGTATTCTTTGTCTACTCTAGAGGATAGCTGATAAGCATAACAACATTGTAAAATAGAGGCAAAACAGCTGTGGGGAAGAGTGGAGGAGCGTAATGGTCTTTCAGTGAAGGGATGTCATCAACTTCCCCAAAGTCACCTCTTCCCTCCAGCACCTCTCAGCTGAAATGGTTCTTGTTCTTCAATAGAAAAGACTTTCCATTTTCAAAATATTAACTCTGGGTTCAATGAGACTCATTCCTATATGTTTTTGTCATCAAAAATTCACCTCCTTGATACAGTTAAAAATGTTAGTTAAATTTGGGAATAGCTTTGAAGAAGACCATGTGCATCACTGTGTGAAATGGACATACTCTTACATCCGTTACAGCTTCATCACCATGTGTTCATGGACATTTGAGGTAGGCGCCAGCTGTTTTTTCAGAAGTAGCCACTTTCTCCTAACCTCCAGGCTCAGCCAGCTCTCATCATGGAGCTACACTGGGCCAGGTTTCTGGTTTCTCTCTGAAAGAGGAGATTGGTGTGACCATGCCACTGTTGACAAACCAAGCCGTCCATTTCAGCAAGCTGCATGAAACGCCAAGAAATGGGCATGATTGTCAGGGTTTATCACATTACCAGAGTCAGGAAGGTTTGAGAATGCTCAAAAATGCTGCTCCACACACGGAGACAAGGTACCAGCCACGTGCCTCCCAAAGCATTAGCTTTCAAATTGAGCTGCAGCATGGCTCAAAACAACTTCTTTTGAAATCAGAGTCAAAACTAGGAGAAAGCTGCCGTCTTTTGAGATGAGAATACTCTTCAACTGCTTTTTCTCCAGAGTAGCTGCGTGTTTAGCATTGAACAAAGGTGCACCTTGTGGGTGCTTTCTCTCCTCTTCCAAGTTTAAGCTATGACTAACCTTCCTTTTTTATTCTGTTTAAAACAAGTCACATGCTTCACCTACATTACATTTTCCCAAGAGAAGCACATGGTTCTGCAACAAGCCTGTGCTTTTGTAACTGCAGATCTTCCAAACAGAGACACCACACAAGCCTTTGCCAGCAGGTAGATGGGGATAAGATAGAGATGCGGGCGTTATTTTTGAAGCTGTCTTGCTTTAGATGTTCCCATTTGTCCAACAGCAGCACAAGCAGTACACAAGCTGGGCATGATGCACTCTTTAAGCACTTTCCATTCCCAGCCTCACATGGGAGGATCCTGCAGTCCATCCTCTCCCTTCCTCTCTTTCCTCATATGTCAGTGTCCACATTCAGAGCTGCGTGTTGCTTTTCTGCTGAGAAAGCACAAGTGAGTGGTGCAGAAGGCACACAATCCAGGCGACACCCAGATTGCCCCAAATCTCTGCCTCAAAGAAAAAGCAGAAGCAAGGAGGGAGGCACGAATCCACTGACCAGCCTGTTATACAAGCAGAAACACTTTCCAAATCTTTGTAAACAGTACAAAACTGTTTCCTGATACTTACCCTGGTAGCCAGGATGTGCCAGCATGTCAGCTTGACTGCAGGAGTGCCAGGCAGGCTGAATCCAGGATGCTCTTACTCTAAGCCCCCCTGAAACGGAAAGCAAGGAAAAGCCAGAAGTCGAATCTGTCCTTGCAGTCTTTGGAGCAGGAGGTATAATCCTTGTGTAATTGAAAGCAGAATGGCTTGGCATCCTTTCATGGTCCTGGGAATAGGTCCTTTGCATGCACTGCTGGTGCCTGTGTTTTAATCTGTCTTGCAGGGCTTCAGGTATTCATCTTCAAGCTACAACAGAAAGGTATATGATAATGAAAAGTAAACCATTTTAACTTTGTTGTGTTCCATATCAGGCCTACCCTGACAGCTGCTCAATCCCCTGGTTAGATCTTCAGACTGAAATTTTAAATGCAAAGGACCCGATTACCTTTGTTTTTCTTCTGGGCAATCCTCGCCCTGCACTTGTGGCAGAGCACGATAATGATTTATAACTGCTTAGTCATTCAACAGCCAGCCTACAGCACTGCCTCTGCCAAGGAAGCAGAATTGTTTGTTTATTTTCATCATATCCTTTCTGAAAGCATTCAGTCAGAAAAACACAACACTGATTTGCTGCCTTAACTGAAGAGCAGCTAGCAGGGAACTCCACAGACTAAGATAACAGATCTTCTCCTAATCATATGAAAGTTTCATTTTTCTAGAATACTTATAACAGCATGACTCAACAAGAGAAAACATGTCATTTCTGCCAAAGTATTTCTGTTGAGTTCTTGACTCCCAAGGAAACTGCATCAACAGGAAACAGTTTACATGCAAGGCAAAGCTGGACAACACAGTTTCTTTCTTACCTTGCCCTTTAGGTACCGTGAAAAAACTTATTTCTGACAGGAATACTAGGATGCACTGTAAATACACATTTTCCAGTAATATACAGTGGAAAAAGGGCAAGTTTTGAAGCCCTACTCTGAAGACCACTGTGACAAACACACAAAATCCTGTTATCACCACACAGACTTGTTACTCCAAAATGAGAACTCTGAGACAACTCACATGGTTGCCACAACCATTGCTGCTTGTTTCCCCAGCCTGCATGGGGCTGGACGCCAGTCAAGTGTGCTGATGAGTAGCTCAGCCACACACAAATGCTGGACACACAGTGGGATCAATGGCACCCGTGTCTTCCCCCGAGGCTTCTTGGCATGCTCCAGAGAGAAAGGCAAAAAGAAAGCTGATACCAACAACTGATGATCTCCCTTGGTGCACGTGTGGGAGAAGTCTGTCTGGAAACATATCCAGTTGAGTACAACTTTCTCTGAGCACCCCCCAGAGCTTCCTGCATTCCTGTGCAAGGGGTCCAGCTCCCAGAGAAGATACAGGGATGGGAACCATACATGGAGAGAGGTGTCCAAGGCCATGGTGCTTACAGCAGCCTTGACCTCAGCTTTTCTGACAGACCAGTTTGGTTGCACCAGCCCTTAGAGTTTCCATATTCACAACCCTGGACCTCCACAGGCATGCCAGAGGGAGAGCCTAATCAGGCTGTTGGACTCAGAAACCTGAAACACATATATGGTACTGGGACCTCAGAGTTCAGCCCAAGTGTACTTGGACAGGCTCCCAGCTTGTTGCTGCTGGCGATCCATCCCCCCAAAACAGGCATAATCCAGAAATCATATTTTCTTTTAAAATATTTTCTGCAATTTTCATAATGCTGATTGGTTCAACATTACCAACATACAAAGCTGGTTCTTAAGTTTTTTCAGTGATATACAGGAAATTCTTCTGTGTAGCTTTCCCAATTACTCTTCACATAGTCTTTTGAAGTACTTTTTTTCTTTGCTCTATATCTATCTCACTCTTTCGGATTGTTCAGTTTGCTTTGCCGTATCCCAGACCATATGACAGGGGTCATCTATTATGGGATGCCCAGAATGGTATTAGGACACCTAAGACATATTTCCAGTTTTTAAAAAAAGAGGTGCCATTCCTGTTTCCAAACAAATATTTTGCAGGTTTTTGGACAGGGCCACGAACACTTATGGCTATGGGCTCCCAGCACAGGCTGCGCTACCAGGGGGGCAGGGTCAGGAAGAGAGAGGAATGGGATCTCTTATGCTTGCTGTTTGGACAGCTTCTGCTTCATTTCATCTCACTAGGAGAGAAAATATCCTGTCACAGCCCACCGGGTGCAAGCCATCACTGGCAGGCTGTTGTGAGGAAGTCAGGGTTTAACATCCTGGCACTGGAATTTCCTATAAGGGGGAAAAACACTTTGCTCAGCTCCAAGTAAAAGCTCCTTGAAGAGAGGCTGGGCAAAGCAACATGCACATTGGTGCATTCCAGCGTGGGAAAGGTTCTGCAAACCTTGTCTTGCCTCATTCAGAGGAATGCATGGGTATGTTTTTTGCTTAGCCTATCTAGTGCTAATAGGCTGAAAAAAGTGCTTTCTTTTTCCTGTTTTGTTTTGGGTTTTTTTGTTTCTTGGAGTTTTTTTAATGGAAGGGCAACATTCCTGGGAATGGGACCAAGTCATTGCAGAACCAGCCAGAGTTTGTTTCCAGTATGGAGGTGGAAAGCACTTTGCTGGGATGCAGAGATACATATTTAACTGCTTGTTATACAATAGAAAAAACATCGTGTTTAACAGTTGGGCAAGAATTTGAGCAGGAAATGAAGCAGATCATTACCACGTACCATAAAAATATCAAGACTTTTGTATTTGTTCCAAAAAAGATAATTCCAGGATGTATTTTGCACAGGTAGTTCAGGCTTTGCATTCAGCTGCTGCTTCCCTCTGTATCTGATGCCCTGAAATATTTCAGACATGACAGTGGATTTCAGAAAGAGAAAACTAGTCAGTTCCAAATCTTTTTTTCTCAGCTATTCAAGACCTCAGAAGTTCTTTCTTCAGTGTAGATACTTTTCTGGATTTATAGCCTATCAAGACTCCACATTTTTTAAAAATACAAAAATACCTAAGGTGCTATTTCGTAGGGTTTTTTCACTCACTGGAAAAACGACATGTTTTCTGAGTCTCTTGCAGGGATTATTTCTATTGTATTATTTTGTAATTGTATAATTTTTTAAACAAACTTTTTAGAAGCTTGACTTCAACCAAATTATAAACATGCATAAAAACGTAATTTTTACTGCAAATGAAAAGCCTGATCATAAAAAGATGTCAGTAAATATTTTTAAAGTGTGTGTGATTTCTGATAGGGCCACCAAACCATCTTCAAATAATAAGTTATTTTCAATATTGGACCATTCTCTGACTTTCTGAATTTGAACATGATTGAAAACAGACAGCTTAAGCTGCTTTTCAAGCACACACTCAGCTGTTTTAATCATTCCTTCTAAATTATCCTCAGATTGCATTTCTCACTCTTCTGTAAGTTTTCTTGACTGTAACAGTACCGGCTTAGTAATGACAGATTCAGAAGAGACCATGTAACATGTGCCTGTGCTGCCAGATGGCTTTTTGTCTTTATCACAGTATCTACAGAAAGAAACACACCATACCAGATGATCAGCCCCAAAACCAAGGCGTTTTCTACTGCTATGAAATACCTATATTTACAAACTATGAGCTGAATGCCTCTCTAACATCCCGAGTAAGTTACCTGGAGGTGCCAGGAAGAGCATGGCTGTGCCATGGCAATGCAGGTGTGGCTGGGATGGTCTGGAGATGGCTGTGGCACATCCCACTGCAGCTGACCAGGGTTTCCCACAAAGAACCACAGTGCTGCATTCAGTCCACAGCTTTGGTGGGAAATGCTTTGCTTTGCTTTGGTCAGATTTTGTTTCAAGCCAGAGGTTTCTGGCTGGCCGTGGTGTACAGTGGAAGAAAGACAGCACAGGCTGGGCAGCAATGGCAGGGGCTTGAAAGGGAACAGTCCTTTCTTAGCAGTGCCCCATTACTCCAACAGTGATGTTCCAGAAGCACTGCTGGTGCTGCAGGCCTTAAGAACTCCACCAGAGACCAAACCCCTGCTGCAACAGGGGACTTCAAATGCAGGGCAACAGAAAACCATAAAAAATCCCTCTCTTCACTTGAAACTAAGTAGGAAACTTACACAAAGATTGCAACAGAGGGTTGTAGCAATGCTAAAAGGACTTTTATATAGCTCTAATAAGTATAGAAAGCATGGTAACGCTTGTTTTCAAGTAATTTGCTCTGTCTCTCACAGCTTTTGGACAGAAGAGTTGTTAAAGGAAGAGGGATCAAAGAAAATACAGGTAAAAACCAGCAAACAGCAATCAAATTCCATCTCCATAGCTGAAACTACAGAACCAGAATAAGTTGGTTGAGAGATAGCCATAAGGTAATAGAATTTGTGTACCTTACATCTGCTCTACCATGGGAAACAGCCTCAAATTAGATTCACTCTCCTACCTTGTACCAACTCCAGTGATACTCCTTCAGTGCTTAACTCACTGTGAAGTTTGCACCTGTGGGCACAAGAAGATCTTTGTTTGTTTGGGTCTTATTATTCAATGTCTAACAACTCCTACCTAAGAGACCAGCCACCTGGTTTGTTTCCAGCTTATAACTTACACAAAGTCCAGCATAAATATTATTTTCTATTAATAGAAATGATGTTACATTTGCACTTCTTTCATGTGCTATTTTTATGACATCATTTAAAATTAATTTCCTGAATGTTCCATGATTAATAGTGTCAAAAAAATTTTCCTTTTAAATCAGTTCTTTGAAGTGCTTTATTTCTCTGGGGTTCAGTTCTTGAACTCTTTGTTCCCAGCTCATATCTGGGACCAAAAGACCACGCAGAGCATACTGAGATGCACATCCCTCTGTTGAGAGGAATCTTTCTTGATTATGTCCCTGGTGTCTCCATGTTTGCCTCTGTCCTCTCTGATACTTGCAAAGCCTTCCAGCTGAACAGAATTTTTCAAGAGTTACTAACAAAAATGCAATGAATAATGGGAGAAGGGATGGATAAAGTGAAGGCTGGCTGGACTCTTCGTCCCTACTGTTCAGTGGTCTAAACTTTTCTATGAAATAAGTATTTCTCATACTTCTCATGATGAAACACAGCATGTGAATGAGTTTGGCTTGCTCCCTGTTTCTGCAGGTGGAGAAATCCTGCCTCCAGGCTGGGCAGCCCTTTCCTTTTCAGGGGGAACTCAACAAGGAGCTGGCAAGCTGGTTTGCTGGACAAGAAATCTGTGAGCTCATAACTTCTCACTGAATAACAGGAAAACATTGATAGCAGTAACTCAGTCAGGGTGAGCCAGGTCTACAACTGGATTAAGGGAGAAGGGAATGTTTCCATCCGTTTTGGCTCCTCCTGTCAAAACAGCCTGCCATCTATGAAGGAACTGCTTTGTGCTCCCCGCTGCTTTCTACTCCTTGCAGGAGGGCCCCAAATAAATGCCCCATCCCCCAGGAATGCCACCAATCATAAAATAATCCCTCTCCAATTGCTTCCCCTAACTCTGCTGGCACAACGATGACTGCACACTCTGCCAAAGTTAACAAGCAGGCACATTAATCCCCCCTCTTGCTAGAGAGTCTTTCCAGACCTGCCTCAGCTTTCTGTCAGTTGCTGTGCATGGAGGCAGGTTTGTCCCACGATGATTCCTTACAAGCATATTTGCAGGATAATGCCAAGTGTGCACCTAATCTGAAATGACTGAAGCCCCCAGAGGTATGGGACCAGCTGTGGTGTGTGGCTGGCTCTTTCATTCGCAATTTTTCATTCGTGTGGTTTACTTTGGCTGCTCGTCTTTGGTAAACATTGTACAACACTGAAACCAGGAAATACCCAAAATAAATAAAGACATTGACGATGACTAATAGATCTTGCTTTGTCTTTCCAAGGATCAGCCTTACTCAGGCCAGATTGCCATCCAAAGAGGAGTAAAACCTTCCTGGGAACCTGTCAGGAGTGCAGGACACCCCTAGGAGGGAAAGCAGGGATCGGGGCGCTGGTGGTTTTGTGCAGCCACACTACAACCAGCTCAGGAAGCCTTTGGAAATCACAGGCAGAGCGAGAGCCTCACCCAGCTGCCCTGGAGGCGTGGGGAAATTCGAGGCCCACCATGCCTCAGAGCTGGTTTGTCCTGAAAGACTTGCACTTCCCACTCCAGAGTTAGGCATGGGGTTTTCCTTTCCCTCCAGCCCTTGCTTTTCCCTATAACTTCTGGTGTGCAAGAAAACAACTTCGTAGGTAAAGCCACTCCTTTAGCAGCGCATGTACTCTGCAATTAGATGAACCCCTAATGCATCTTAAAGAGAAAATCAGATAGTGAAGGTACTGAGGCACTGCAGGTGCAAAGTCAGAAGGGCAACAAGATTCCTTAGTTCCCCATCGCCACCAATGGGAAAGTAGCTGAGAGCTGGGTCCCTACAATTGCATACACCTAATCTATCCTATATATTTGCAGGCAGCGAGACAAGGCTGCTCCTGCACACAGAGGGACTGGCTTTGCCTGACACTGGGAAGCCATAGCCTTCTGTTCAAGAGGCCTCTGGCAGGAGGAAATCACTGACACAAGCTGTCACCATTGCTCCTTTTCCGGTAATAAGCAGGACAATAAGGAAATTCAGGGAAGATACACCATGACTGCTGCAGTTTTGTTTATGAATTCTTTTTATGGGCCCCCTAAACCTCTGCAAGTGCTGCTACAGCTGAGACACAGAACAAAATGAGTTGCTTCTTCTGGACAAGCTTTCTGGAGGAGCCAGGGGATTAGGAACTAGATTAGGCCTTGCAGAAAATGTAGGCGAAGAAGATACAAATGAGTACTTAACCACAGGATACTGTCAGAGATGGATGGTAGTGTCAGAGTACCAGCTGTGCTGAGACATCCTGAGCATACTCAGAAGCAGACACAGAAACCCAAAAGGAATTACGGTATCCAAATTCCAGGGTCTCCAGATACCAGCATCAGTTGAATATGGGACATCCAAGAACTAAATGCAAAACACTTAAGTGTCTAAAGAGGAAGCAGGATCCCAGATTTTTCCCAAATCTCTCTCTTGATTGTCACTGTGGTAGGACTTTTCTAATTCTTAAAGCACTGCACAAATGTCACTCACTGTGACTTGCTGATACCTACTATACCTTACACCTACCTTCCAAAAGAAAGCTGACATTCTTTCCTTCTCTCTTTGCTTCAGGAGATACATTAAAGTCTAATGAGTAAGATGAAATTCAATGAAAAAAATCCCTGATACAGATTTTTTGCACAGTTTTTGGAGGTGACACTGACATTCAGCTTCATACATAGATCTTCTAGAAACTCAACTTAAGGCTATTTTGATGGGGAATGCAGGGTAAGGGTACCATTACCAGATCCAGAGATTTCCCAAGTGTGCTTGTATTTCCATCTCCACTGCCAAAAATATGCTTTACAATCAAGCTAAGTAAAAGGTTAGACTTCTTAAAAACAACCAGTCATGTAACACACAAACCAGGGAAACAAAAGAGAAGCCCATGTCCTGGGAAGGCAAGTTTCAAGAAGGTGAAAGGGGCCAAGAGTCCCGGCACACACAGCAGCATTCTCCTCCCATAGCACAGGGTTTGGGTCTCACAGCAGAGCAGCAAGGCACCACAGAGAGACAAACTGTGAACCAGTGTGCAGTATTTGTGGAAAGCAGAAGCAGCAGTTGTGCAGACACACTAATCGAAGTCAGAATCTTGCACAAGGGAAGCAGGATCCCAGATTTTTGGCTCAGCTGTAACTCCACACAGTGTGGACTCCAAAATGTTTATTCCAAATTGTGACAAATGGCCTCTTCTGCCCTCAGAATAAATAGTACAACTGGATAACAGTTTTCAGAATAAATTGTACAACTGAGGCTAGTTTTTTGGAGTTTGCAGCAACTGGCACACAGCATCTCCACCTGCTGCTAGGCAGTGCTGCCGTTGCCGTGGGTTCAGTCATCTTGGTCATCACACATACAACCTGTCTGAGAGACTGTGCTGCACTGCAGAGCCTGCTTGTGCAATTCTATCTCAGGCATGCTATGGTCTGTCTTCTCCCTGTATTTTTCTAGGAATTAATACAGATACTCATGAGTAAGCAGACTGATCTAAACAGCAATGGATGCTGACATACTCAGACACTTAAGGAGACCTGGGCAGCTCCAGAAGCTTCCTACTACTCATTCCTCTCATGATATTCTTCCTTACTAGGCTCTCTCTCAGATCCCAGACTTGCAGACTTCTCTTAATACCGGCAGCATGTTCGAGGCAACACTGGGTCTAACAGTAGTAGTAATAAAAATAATAATAAAAAAACCCCAACCAGAGCAGTCATTAGGCATTATTCACTGCAGGAATACAGGGGGGAATTTGAAATTGGCAAGTCAGTCCCATTACTGTAAGGATACATTTGGTCTGTCATCTATTAGAACACATGGCTGTGTGTGCCTGGCAAATGCTTTAAAGTCGTTCTTTTGATCTTTGCTAAGATAAAACTGTAATATTTTGTAGGCATTTGAGAACATGAGTTACTAGACTAGTTAAAAACCACTTAACCACTTGGAATTGATGCCATCTGTTTCCTATTTTTATTCATAGAAATCAATACTGAGTTTTTTGAGGACTTCTCTAACAAACTCTCTCTATATGAAACATGAGTGATGCTCTGGCCAAGACAGCTGAACTTCTGCTTGACAAGTTCACTGATGGGGCTGTTCAACTGACATAGGACTACTCAGATAAGCGGAAGCAAGGAGAAGGACAGAACAAAGGCCATGTCCTTTAAATCATCCCTCAAATCAGCTCTTCAGAAAGAATAGTACTGTCTTGGTTAGATTTCAGGTTTCTCTACTACAGGAAATGACACAGGAGGTTCTTGTAACTAAAACCAAACCTGCAGCTTACTGAGCATCAGTCATGTTAACCATTCTGGAAGATGCACCCAGGCTTACATTCTACTAAGGAAACTAATAAAAAAGAGTAAACAAATATTTCATATTCACTTAAGGATTGTGAAGCATTTGTATTAGCCATTATTTGGTCCTCAACTAATTGCAATTTATCAGTACTTAAACTATATTCTATACTAAACTATATAAACTAAATTATTACTAAAAATCTTTCAAATGAATAGAAAGGTTCCTTTCTTAAAAAAAAAAATCCAAACCAACCCTCCACCAAACAGTGAACTTGCAGGCTATCTATAAAAGGCACAGAGATATCGCTCCTTAATGCTATTGTGAATTCAGGGCAATCACAAGTTGCACATTGCTGTAGGGTATCTAGCTGGGTCATGAAGTTCAGCTACTACAAGAGAAACTCATAATCTTGCCTGTGAATCTCACTCAGAAGGCAGAAATACTTACAGACAGGAAAAGTTTGTGTCACTGTGAGCTCAGCAGGCTGTCCACCCCAGGCATATTTCCATCAGGTCCTTGTGTCCCAAGTTTCTGCTTGCCATTAGGAGCACCCCATCCTGCAAGCCACAGATGGCTCAGGCCATGCCAAGCTGTGATGTTCAAGACTTCAATCAAAAGTAAAAGCAAACCCTGCAAGCTGGGAGAGGGAGACCAGCTGCCCTTACTCTGATGTGTGAGTGGTGAAAGTGATAGCAAAGTGTCAGGAGAAAATTGCTCAGCCACATCAGTGCACACCTGCATGCTCCCCACAGAGACCTGGTGTGGGAAAATTGGACAGCTGAGCCTTAAGCAAAAGACACCTATGGTCTGATTTCTAGCAGCCCTGGAAAGTGCAGTATGTGCCAAGGACATACAGATGGGAAAAACTGAAACTTGGTATGCTTGGTTAGCACACAGTGCTAACAGAGAGAGCCTGAAATCAAACACAGTGAATGCCTCATGTCCTAAGCCAACAGGAGGGACTGGAAGGTGACTAATTGAAGGCTAATAACCAGAGGAGAAAGACAATCTGCAGTTAAGCAGAGGCTTTTACCAACAGCAGTAGGGCTGGCATCTCCTCTGGTTAACAGCTGCTTGCTTGTCCACAGAGGGACTGATCGACCTGCAGGCAGCTCTGGAAAGAGCTGATCAATACAACACTGACACTGAGCTCCAGAAACCATTCATGCCACAGACCGTGGGTTGCGTGGCTGAAAAGCATGGGGAAAGTTGAGGAGGAGCAAGGGCTTCCCATGCTGGCTTGGAACCAGGGCAGTAATGAGGTCATTTTCCATTCCCTCACAAGTGCCACGGGTCCTGTTCAGCATGTACATGTGCCATCATGAGATGGGCTGGAGGCCGAATGAGCCAGCCTGCCTGCAAGCAGCGGGGAGGAACACTGCTGATATGCTGCATTTCTCATATGAATGCAGATGATAAGAAAGCAATAAGCTCCACTATCTCATAGGTCTGAGGAGAGTAGTAGGAATGGTACAGCATTTCTTGACATTTCTGCAAGCTTCCCTTATCATCTTCAACATCTGGTTTGCACTCTTCACCATTTTCTACACCACACTGCAAATCACCTTTCATCTAACAAGACTGAGTTCAGCGAATGAAGTGAAACATTTTTCTCACTAAATCAGAACCAGCCACGGTAGCAGGTTCTTGTAAGGCACTGATGGACAAGTGCACTGCTGCAGCACCTCAGCTTTGCACGAGAAGGAGGTTATTTCCAATTCTGAAAAACTGGAAATTTTTCCCTGCATTGTTATTGAATATTATTTCTAATATTGAAATAGCACCTGCTGACACCCAGCCCAGGAAAGGCAGCCCACCTTCCATGTCACTGTCTCTGAGAGCTGCAGCAGGGTCCAGGCATAGGCTCCCCCCACATCTCTGCTTACAAAGACGGGTGAAAGCATTAGCTTGCCCTTACAAATTGTACATCCAGCCAAAACTAAAACCAAATGGCTCCTAGCAAATGGAGTGTTTCTCCAGCATGGTTGGAGAAGAAGTCCAGCACAGCTTGTCAGCCCATGGGTACAGCAGCGATTACCCAGAGCATGGCAGGGACAGTCACAGGTATGATCTGTTGCCTTCTCAAGATCCCAGCACAAGAGCTGAGTTTACTGAAGAAGATGGGGCCTTTTTGGTCACTCATGGGGGTGAGGTTGTCCTTCCAAGAGACGTATACATTTGTTCTTGGTTGCAAGCCAAGCCTCGCTGCTGGCAGTTTAGCTGACAGTGACTAAATCACCAGTTTATGCTAGATGAGAAGCTAGTCCACAACAGCCAGAGGAGTGCATCTGGCACTTGTTTGTACACTGGGCAGGTCATGCATTCCAACCCAGAATGGTCCCTGTATATGCAGGTTCCTGGCAGCCTCCAAGCAATAAAACATGCAGAGTGGTGCACGGGGCCATGTGGAATCACCCAAACCTTCACCACCTCTAAACAAGGCTGCTAAAATCCCAAACAGCCCAGGAAGTAGCTCCCACATACAACCAGGGGAAAAATCCCTCAGAGCAACTCCAGGGGTAGAAGAGGTTTGAGGGGTTGTGCTGCTATTGTTGCTGAAGAACACAGAAAGAAATGAAATACAGCAGAGCAGAAAAAGCAAGCTGCACAGTGTTTGGCCCACAGTTACAAAGCAGGTGGTTTTGTCAAGGTGGCACAGACAGACACAGATTTTGCAGGGAAACCTACTCTAGAGATGGAGAGAGGAACAGCAAGACTCAGCTTGCAGCAGGCTGGGACTGCCTGTGTCTACACATTAGTAATGAGCTGCAGAGGTGGGTGCAAGCCCCCAGGTCCTCAGTTGCAGCACCACATGGTAGGGCTGGGACAACAAATCCTCTCCCCTGCTCTGCTCTGTCACTTGCTCACAATGGGGCAGAGCAGAGCTTACCCACTATCTTCCACTCCTCCACATCACTCAGTTTGCAGAGACAGGAAGCACTACTGCAACTTGCCCAGCAGAGCCTCCTCCAGTGCAAGACTGGGCAACTGCCCCAAGCAGCACCAGGGACCTCCTTCTCCAGCTGGGACACCAACCTCTGTGTTGTGGTTTGACCCTGGCCAAGTGCCAGGCACCCACAGCAGCCGCTCACTCGTTCCCTCCCCTGCCACAGCTGGGCAGAGGAGGGAAGGAGAGGGGGGAAAAAAATAAACACAAGGGTCCATCAGTCGAGATAAGGAACCGGGAGAAAACTCTCCAAGGACAAACCAGGCTCAACTTAAGTTGCAACGTGAAATTTATTACTACCAGAGTTAGAAGGAGGATATAAGAAGTAAAACTAAACCTTTAAAAGGTTCTTTTCCCTCCCCACTCCTCCCTCCCTCCTTCCCACCAACAGTGCGAGGGGGGCAGGGTGTGGGGGTTCAAGTCAGTCCATTTCCAGGATCTTCTTCCCTTGCTTAGGGAGAGGAGTTCTTTCTCTGCGTTGCCATGGGGGCCCTCCCATGAGAGACAGTTCTCTGTGAACGTCTATGGCGTGGGTTTACTCGTCCACAGGGTGCAGTCCTCCAAGGACAAACTGCTCCAGCATGGAAGCAGGGCCCCCCCTCTCTCTCTTAATTGGGTCTCCCACCTGAACTGCAGCTTCCTCCAACATCTACCCGCTCCAGTGTGGTCACCTCCTCCACAAACTGTGGGACTTTTATCTCAGTCTCTGTCTGTCACTGGGCTGTGACTGCTACGGTTTCTTCTGACATCTACGGCTACTGTGGCTTCTCCTAACAGCTATTGCTGCTGTGGCTTCTGGCATCCACCCACTCCAACATTGGCACCTCACCCACAGACTGCGGGTGGATCTCTCTACATCCCTCGTGGATCCCATGGACAGCAGGGCGGACACCCCACCCCACCATGAGCTCACCACAGCCTGCAGAGGAACCTCCTCCCCCTCCTTCTCCACTGACCTTGGTGTCTCCATGTTGTTTCCCCTCACATGTTCTCACATCCTCCTCCTTCTCTAACTAAAGGCAGCTGCGTGTACATTTTGTTTTGATTTTTCCTTAAATATGTCATCACAGAGGCGTAACCAACCTTTCTAATTGGCCCAGGCTTGGCCAGTGGCATGTCCATCATCTTCAGAGCCATCCGAGATTGGCTCTGCTGGAAATGGTGAAGAATTCCAGAAGCTTCTCACAGGAGCCATCTTTATGGCCCCCTTCCCACTACTAAAACCACAACACTCTGGCAGCCTCCTGCCTGTCAGAAAGGCAGGGTGAGTGCTGCATTGCCACAGGGACAGAGTAGGGCCGCGGTAGCACAGCAGTCCTGGGGAGGTTGAGCCTTCAGTCCACCCAAGCGTGTTGTAGAAGAGAACGTGATAAGCCCTGCCCTAATCCTTCTTCATAGAAGTGGTCAGAGAGACTGAACAACAGGACAGGGCAACTAAACATAGAAGCAAAACACGTCCATGGTTACAGGGAGGTGCCACTGCGCACCTTTTCCACTAACTGCTGAAAGCAAAGCAAGCATGTGAAAAGGGCAAAAGCAGATGGAGGTGACTCAGCAGCTAAAAAAAATAAACAATAGGTGTTTCACAAGGATGAAAGCTAAGAAAACAAATGCTGGAAAGCAACGCCCAACCTACCATTTTAAGTATCAGCCAGGAGCTCACCTGGTAGGATGGCGATGCCGATGCCAGCTCTCCAGGAACCTGTGGTGCTGCGAAGGCCACGACTTCCAGGAGTCACCAAGGCTTCTCTGGAGGCAGAAAGAAGGTGGGTGGTGGAGCTGCAGGCACTGCTAGCCCTAGTACAGGTGGTGAAAACCTTCCTTGCTTCCTCCCCTTCCGCTCTCTTTGGAGGATTAAAATAATTAACAGCTCCCCAATGAACTCATTTGCCCCCCAGCAATCAGGTCTCTCATCTGTCCTCAGAGCTTTTAGGTTCATTCTGGCAGCGCTGCTGCTTGCAGGTCATTCCTTCTCCAAGTAGCTGGAACAGCCCTGCACGCCCAGGCCCAGCTGCAGGAGCTGTAGGACAGATCTGCCAATTGCCACAGTGCCTGTGACAAACCCACACGAGCAAGCAACAGCGGGACTCCCCATCCGAGACCACCTTGAGGATCCCCGCAGCTCCGAGCCCCGCAGGCGGTACTTCCAGCTCAGCCCAGCCCAGCTGCTGCTCCCAAGGAGCTCTAACCAGGCTCCCAGGCTGCTCTGTTGGTAGCCAGGCTGCTGGATAGTCCAAATCCCTCCCTGCAGGAGCAAGTTCAGCACTCTGCCAGCCCCACTTACCAACACACAAGGTCCCAGCAGAGCACTGCCCCTCTCCTACAGGGAAGCTGCGTTGGAGTTGGATGTCCCTCTTCCCGCAGCTCTACACCGTAATGCCATGAGGGGCTTGCTGGAGCCTGGCAAGGCTAGGGCAGACAAACACCCTGCCATAGATTCTGGCTTTGTCCAAATGCTGGCTCTCATAGTACCAACAAACCTTTGGGGAATGTGCCAAGAATATTCTCTGGCTCCATAATGGAAATACAGGCCCAACCAGGCAGGTTTGGCCAATATACCCAGTGAAAATCAAGGATGGTGATAACATGGTATCCCTAGTTCTCAATACGCATATAGGAAGCCACAAACCTGCTGGGAGCAGAAAGCAGGGGTGACTGTCACTTGTTCCAATTCTCTTCTTGAGAAAATAGTGAATGTCCAGAGACTATGTAGTGTTCACACTGTGACAGAAGTCAATACTGAATGCTTGGAACTGCACCCATGGGGATTTTTTTCCCCCCGCTTCATCATCAGGCCTACTAGTGAACTGTGCAAGCTATTGCTCTTTAATACTGGTATTTTTTGGTCTTCCCTTTTCAATTTTAAGCATTTCTTTGGTTAACCAAGAACAACTTTTGCTGATGTCTCTTAAAAAAAAAGGCTACCAGTTTCAGAGAGATCAATGAAGCTCCCAATGCTGCTGTAGACACAAGGCAAGAAGTTAGAAATTAGTTTGCTCATGACAATGAGATATCTTTAGAGCAGCCTCTCCAGTTCACTCCAGCATAATTATGATCACTTTGGTACAAGGCAATTATTTATTTCATCTTTCCCTTTACTGTAGGAGGAATGATTTTTAACTGAGCCCAAACCCACCTGCATTCAAGGGGATTGCTAATTAAGCTACAGATGTCTCCTCATGGCAACAATTATTTCTAGTAACCTTAATGAGCTTGTTACATTCCATAGTTATTTTAGTGAAAAGTTATATGAAAAACTTTGCCTAATACTACACAGCTTCTGGAGGAATTACTTCTTGATCTGTTCTGATTTGATTAAAGGGAATGATTGTCTCCTTTCTTAGTGTCCTGGGGTGATTTTTATGCTCTGTATTTTCCTATCATCTGCTTATGCCCAGGAATGGTTCCTGTAACCTTGAGCTGGCAGGGAGAAACCTGGCATGCTTTGTGCATGGTTTGATTTATCTCTTTGAGATAAAGCGCAAGTTGGGTTTTTACTTTTTTTTCCCAGTAGTCTGTCCAGCTGTGAGGTAGGATAGAGCGGTATTTTTTCCTTCTCACCGCGATTGCAGTTTCTTTTGGGTTTTTTTTTCCCTTCCTCTTTTTTGGACTGTTTGGCTTGTTTTTTCCTCTCCGGAAAATCAGACCATCTCCAGGGGAGACAGTAGGCAGGACCCTCACCAGGAGCTGCCGGACCCCCCGGCCCAGCCGGGCAGAACCTTTGGGAGGAGCTGAACTAGAGAAAGGAGAGACTCTAAAATCCACCATCATTCTCCACAGCAGAGAAGGTTTACTGTCTGTATTATTCGTTTCTTTGGGTTTTTCCTTGTACCTGCGTGCACGTTGCTTGTTAAATAAAACAGTTTTTTCACTTTCCTCCAGGAAGATTTTCTTTTCGAACTTTGACTGAGGGAAGGGGCTGAAATTCTGGCTGTTAGAGGAGACACCCTTTCGGAGTCTCCTCCCAAAATCTGTCTCAAACCAGGACACTTAGCAGTATTTCTCAAGCTCTTTGCAGCTCATTTCCCTTATCTTTTGCCAGCACTTTTAACAAGTCTGACCAAATTTTTCACAAACATCATCTTTTCCAAACATTTCTATCTGGTTTTGCTCTCCCTAAATTCTCCAGTGCCTTTGCTTGGTTTATTGCATACTTTTTTCCCCTCTCTTTTCCAGTGATTTACTCTGTTTAGAACATATGCTTTAATTACAACAGTAAGTGCTTATCAAAACTCTGGGGTTTTGAGGTTGTTGTTACAGTTTGTTGCAGATGTAAGAAATGCATGTCCTTACACTGGAACTTGAGGAGAAGCCTCCCTTCAGTGTACAGAAAATAAAGATCTCCTTGAAACACTGAACGGAATTAACAGAGTAAACTGATTAAGACAACTAAGCACAGCTTTCCATGTCCTCTCCTCTCTCCTGTGCCTTTTTATCCAAAATCTATGAATGCTACACAACAAGCAATATTATCCAGGGAATAAAGAACTTCATTACATTTCAAACCAAAGGATCACTTTTTTTAAAAAAAAAATCTGTATTTATTGTGTTTATACTCCCACTCTATTCCTCCTGAAGTCTCCTACCATAGGCAAGAGGTGCACAGAAAGCATGTCAGTGGTTATGACTACTTTTCATGGCTTAGTACCAGTTTCAGGAGCATCAAAGTTCATAGGAACATGTGAACTTTCCTTCAGAATCACAAGCAATTACGATTAAACTTGAGTCAAACAGATTCCTGCCCAGCACAACACATCATAGAAAGCAGCCAAAGAGTCCAGGTGCTAGTTCCTGATCAAGCAATTAAAACACCACAGTTTGGAGAAGCATTCAGTGACGATCGCGTATTTCCGACATCAAAACCAAAGGAAGGTTTAGGAGCACCTTCTGCACGAGCAATTAGAGCAGGTAAAGGTGGCAGCTTTTGAGTTTCCCAATCAGTCCCTAACCACCTTCTGAGCTAACCCAAACACACATGAAAGTGTAGCTGGCAGGGTAACTTTCAACAAAGCTTATTTTGAAGGAACTGCTGATTTACTGAAACAAACCTTTTGCGGAAATGCACTGTTTCTGCTGAAACATTTCAAGCCCCAGGATGGCATTTCTGGATGAAACAAGCAAGACAGAGGAGCTGGTCTAATAGCTCAGCAATGTGGTGAGACCGGCAGGGTCCAAATTTAGGTCTGAGAGCTCAGATTACTGAGCAGCCTTGCATGCAGGCTGTGAACTACCTTGCAGTGCCTTTTCTGCTCTGCCTTTGAACAAAAACAAATAAAAAAGCCTTGATTTCTTATTGTCAAACAGAACTCTTGTCTCCCAGTCACTTCGGGAACAAAGGGCAAGAGGAAATTAAGTAGCAAAAAGTAAGGAACTTGTTCAAGCTCACAGAATCCTGAAAATAGTGTCTGGACCCAGTGTGACCTCCCATGAGAAGGACTGCCACCACTACTATGGCAGGTCTCATGTGGCTTCATTCAGCCACGTTATGAACATCAAGCAGAGATCTCTTCAGCTGTTGAGGCACCTGTTATCCTGCAGCATCACCCTCCAAGGGACGCCATTCTTCCTCATGTGGCAATCCATGACCACTGCCACTTGCCATAATGTCTGTGGCCACCACAAGACAGAATTTGGTTCTGCCATCTCTATGGCTCTTCTTCAAGCAGTTGTATAAGACTGCTACTGGATCCGCCTTCACTCTCTCTCCAGGCTTGACAAATGCCCTTGCGCCAAGGACATCTCTGAACCTAAGGGATGCCTTCCCCACCTTCTGGTGTCCACACATACTCTGGATGCCAGAAGAAAAGGCTCTACAGGAAGGGTAAGCAGAGACATCTGTATGATGGATTGAGTCCTGGCATGGGTGGCAGCACTTCCTCAGCTATTTTTCCCACTACAGAGTTTCAGTCTCCTAACATGAGCCAGCACAATACCGTTCTGTTTTGGAGAGTGGTGTGAACTCTGCTCTCAAAGAAACATTTCTTTCAGTTCAAGCTTTGGCATTTTAAACAAGTGCAATTAAATGCACTGAAAATGTTATTGCAACATGAAGGCTAAAAATAAAAACACAAAATGCCAGGAGTCACTCACAAGAAAAGTTCCTGGAAGAAATGCCCACTCACCCACACTGCACAAGCATAACATTGTCCAAGTGACAACTTGCACTTTGAAGCCAGATAAACAGGCCACAATTCAGCCTTTTTTCTACTGCCAGAAGTTTGCACTCACAAGCAACTGCATCAGCACTAGAAGTGGCACCATTTGGAAACTCATCTGCATCAATAGGCAGGTCTCCAGTGCTACTATTTGGTACAGATGCAATTACTTATGGATGTTAAGTTTGTACCTACAACTGTTAAACCACTCCTAGTTTATACCACAGAATGGAAACTTCAGAAGAAACATGTGCAGTACAGGTTCATGGATGCTCTTAAGAACTAATACTGTCCTTATTCATGAAAAAAAATTTGAATTTTAAATTTATAGCCTTCACCTGACAATAACAGCATCCTGAATATGCTGTGCTTTTTAAAATGCACTGAATGCTCAGACTTCAGTAAAAAAAATTTATTTTCAATATAAAAGTGCCAAAATATTCACCAACATTGTAATCTATTCAGCAACCAGCTTACTCTAGCAATCAAAATTGCAAGCATTTTTATTCACATTTTTAAATCAAATTCCTTTCACACGTTTCCACAATAACCCGAGTCCCTCGAAAGTGGGAAATTTGCATTTCGATTGGCTGCTGTAGTCCATATGTCCAAGTTCATGTAGGCACGGAAAGGATTAAACCTTGGATAGTATTCCTGCTTACACATAACTGCCTGGTTCTCCACATGGGTTGAATGTTGAGTTGTGGCACTGACGGGGCAGCAGCTTTCATAAACATCACTCTGAGGTGCCCAGATGGAACCAAAAAGTCCAGACATCGGAGACAAGCTTCGGGTGCTTGAGAGGTAGGGCTGCAGAGCAAGATAAAACTAGCATGGGAAACTGCAACATGGACCATTTGCCAAAGGAAATCTGGAAATGCAGTACTAAATCGGAGGGAGGAAGCAGCATTTATGCAGAAAACTTTAAATATCCACAAGTAGAATATGACACAGGAGTTTACAAAGAAATATGGCTGCCAAAAATATTACAGCAGCATTAATTTGTGTGTATGTGAAGGCCCCTCACTGAACGAAGCCATACGAGCTTCTCCCTGCACGGCACAGATATTACTCTAACAAAAATACACTGCTCAGTTCTGGTCAGACTGTTAAGGAAAATAGAGGAGAAATGGAAGACACACAAAGATCACCATGCATACTTTGAGAGTTTAAATTAAGAGAGAAGGATGCCTAGAAATGACAAGAAAAAGGCTGAAGTATGTGTCAGTCCAGAAAGATTCTGCATGCTGGGAGCAGAAAGGGATATTCAGTGTGGAAAAATGAGACTATAATTGGGAGCTAGGGAATTTAGTTAGAAAATTTTGAAATCTTATAAAGAACCTCCTGGAGGGCAAGATGTGTCAGTCTGCAAGGAAATCTCTTAGCGAAGGTCATGGAAGTCTTGGGACTTTTAAAACTGAATGAAACATTGCAATGTATTGTGGATAAAAGCTCGCCAGGGAAATGAACTGAATTCTTTAACGCATTTTCCAATCTCTACCTTCTGTGTTTCCTGGCATTCCTGAATAGAATATGAAATAAAGCCATGTTTATTTTAGGAAAAGGTCTTCTACCAGTTTTGCCACTTTTTAACACAGAAGAATTTTCATTTTTACAGTTGAAAATATTTCTTGCCTTTTTTCGTTCATTTTATTCAAAATAAACCTACAGTAAATGAAAAAAATCAAAATTCTAAAATAGAGGATTTTGAAATATGAGCAGAAGAGGAGGTGGTTACAATTAAAGACCACCTTGAACTGAAGTTACTACACTGTACTATAGGATGACATAAACATGGCTAATCTGGAGTATAACAGGTCAAAGTCAGGATTCTGAAATCTGCACAAATCCAGCTTAAATCACTTGGATTTCCTAGCAAAAAAAAAAAAACCTGTCAAAGTCATTGAGAGCAGCTGTCCATTCAGCTCTTCAATTTTCAAATCTCTTTGGGTTTTGCTGTCAGCACTTTTTGGGTTTTAGCCTCAACTGGACACCTTGATTTTAACGGAAAAAAGTCTCAGTAGACTACATAAGCCCAGAATGTTTTTCTGTATGTAAGCTGATTCTAGTCAATTTTCAGGCAAAAGGATCATCTTAAAATTTTGCAGACAAGGTTAGTAACATCCTTGACGAACAGCTGGGAAAAACCTGGGCTACCAATGCCTGCATTAAATACATACATCAGGCCACTTAAAAGATTCATGAAGAACATGCAAGCAATAGGTAGGGAAAAGACAGGAATATACTTGGGAGGCTTTGAAGGAGCACGCAAAGGCAGCGCCTTACAGTGACAATACTCACTGTGGAGTTGACGTAACTGGCAGGCTCCCAGGCAGGCGGCAGGTTGGGAGGAGCATTCCAGGTGGAGGGACAGTTCTGGTCAATGAAGGCTGTATTCTGCACTGCTGCAGTACCTGGGAAGCCACTGGGGTAGTTCATGTTTTCTGCAATTTATAAAACCAGGAAGACAAACTAAGGTTTTTGCAACATAGAGCACTGCTAACATTGTTGTGGAGGAACGCTGAATCTTCTCGAGAGTGAGCCAGGCTGGGACTGACCTAATCCTTCAGTGACTTCAGGCAGCATCAGGGTAGCACAGCAGCGAAGCGTATCAATTTCTGTCAACAAGACTATCATTCTCTATTAGGGACCCACTAACAAATTGTTATCAGGAGGACACGATAAAGACTTGGCAACCTGGAGAACAGAGTCTTTGTTACACAGAACATACATGGCAGAACCTACCCAGGCCTCACCGCCAACACGTCTCAGCTCTAAGCACTCGAGGGATCACCGTGCTGCCTGGGATACTGGAGTCTGACCTTTAATTATTACTTAGGTAGGTAATGCTAAAGAATTCTAGATTGCTGCCAGTGTGCTTCCCAAGCCAAGAAACTCTAGCCTGGAAAGATAATTGGTCACAAGAGGCCTTGTATTTCACACACTGGAAGGCAGAAGCCTGCCAGAGAGGAAACAAAGAAAATTGTGCAAAAAGATATGTGTAATACTGTAGGCACAAGCATTTCTCTCTATTCCCTCTGAGAGTCCTGCATACTACCTTTTCAGGCTTAATAACTATACAAAGGCCAATCTTCTCATCCACCACATGCAGTCATTGTTTATTTCTACAGAGCACTCAGCTGGAAAATGTAAAGTCCACTTAAGCAATGAACACTCATGTGTGTATAGACCAGCTCAGCCTTTTGTTCTATAAAAGGTGAGAGGAAAAAAACCATGCTCTGTGACAATTCATAAGCTTTATCTCATCTTACCTTCTGGGAAAGCACCATATTCATTCATCTCTAGTGGACAATACATGTTGGAAAACTGGCTGTCACAAGCTGCATTCCAGTCAATGAAGCTGTCCCAAGAAAAAGAAAAATCTGCTGTCAGGAACAATTTGCAGAACTTCTGAAAATTATTTAGACATACTTATTTAATGCAAAGCTGTTGGATGCAAAATGCCTGCAACTCATCATGAGGCTTTTCACATTCCACTTGTCAATTTTGCCACTATCTACCCTGCGCCACTACATAATCAAAGCAATCACTCTCACAGAGTTCTTTTTCCTCTGAGAAAAAGAACAACTTGTAATGACACTACTGGAGTCCTGCAATGCCTAATGGGGTTCAACTTTTTTCTTTGTAAAACAAAAATAATTGCACTTCTTTCCTACAATTATAGATAATGTAATTTAAGGTAGAAGACATAACACATTCTCAAGCATTCAAATGCTTGAGAAAAGCAGTTAACATGGAGATTTCTATTTTCTATTTCTAGTTTATGGGCTAAAGTCCTGTTAAACATGGTGTTTTATAAGCTACATATTGATTTGTAGTGATTATACTTCTTTAATTAGAATAAGATCAGAATTTCAAGATGATTTTTTCAGAAGTAATTCCTGAAGACATGTCAGTAGCAAAACAGGCCCTGCTATGCAGGAAGTTTGAAGTAGTCCAAGCCTGGATCCAGTCTGCACAAGGTAGGCATATAAAAAGATTTCACATGAAGCTCCCCTACTTCAATTTTACTAGTCAGCCAAGCAGCTATCTTAAGTTATCACCACTAAATATCAATAAATAATTGTATGGATATGCATGTGTTTTCACATATGAAGTCCAAATCGAGATGGGTGTATGAAAGCAAGTCACAGAATGTTTAAGGCTGGAAGGGACCACAACAGATCATCTGGTCCAGCCTCCCTGCTCAAGCAGGCTCATCCCAGAGCACATGGCACAGGATTGTGTCTGGAGGGTTCTTGAGTATCTCCAGTGAGGAAAACTCCACGACCTCTCTGGACCATCCATTCCAGTGCACAGTCACCTGCACAGTAAAGAAGTTCCTCCTCATGTTCAGGTGGAACTTCCTGTGCATCACTTTCTGCTCATTCCCTCTTGTCCTGTTGCTTGACACCACTGAGCAAAGCCTGGCTCCATCCTCTGACACCTTCCCTGCAGATACTGACAGACACTGAAGTCCCCTCTCATTCTTCCCTTCTTGTGTCTTGAACAGGCCACGCTCCATCCGTCAGCCTTTCCTTTTAAGAGAGGTGCTCCAGACCCTTGACCAACTTTGTAGATCTTTGCTGGATCTGCTCCAGGAGTTCCCTACCTCTGTTGCATTGACTGTGGAGCCCAGAACTGAACTCCAGGAAGTGGCCTCACCAGGGCTGAGCAGAAGGGCAGGATCACCTCCCTTGCCCTGCTAGCAGTGCTCTTCCTAACACACCCCAACATACCATTGACCTTCCTGGCCACAAGGACAGCTTGTTGTGCACCAGAACCCCCAGGTCCTTCTCCTGTCATTCTAGATGACAGGATACAACTTGAAGAACTGGCCACATTTCACTGCTATGTGGTGGCAGAGTAGTTTGGTGGCTCACTAGTTTGTGGCACATCTTTCATTAGTAAAATTTGCTGTGTAAGCAGTGTAAAATACAAGAATTAATCAAGTTCATTACTACAGGAAGAGCAACCCAAATATACACAGAGCCTAAAACATATCAACTTCTATCCCTAAACCACCTTTATACTGGAATATTTGTCTTTTTATAACAATGCCTGTTCATGCCATTTAACGCAAGTACACACTGCATAACACACCATGTGGCATACACAAGCTATGCATTTAGCAACAGGGCAACAAATTTCAAAGCCAGGCCCTCTGCCTGCAAAAGAAGTGAAATGAATTAAGAGCTTTCCAAAAACTATTTCATTAATATATATAGAATATCTATATATGAACAGGAACAGCAATGAATTTGTCTTAGTAAAATTAATCCTGATGTACTCATGAAAGAGCATTAACAGCTAGAACTGAGATTGAAGCGACAGAAAGACTTTTATCTACCATCTGCCTTACAAATATTATGAGTCAAGTACAGTCCTCTGCATTATAGAAGCCTGAACAAAGCATTACCTGTACTTTTTACATAAAACATAACTTGCCTGTTGTGGACAGAGGGGGTTTCTTGGATCATGCATGGTATGTTATTCTCAAGGTTGTAGTTTAAACTGTTTGTCATGCAGACTGGCTGGGCAGGCCACAAGTCTCCTGTTGGGTACAGACCTAAAAAAGGAAAGGGGAATGAAATGCAGAGAAACAGGAAGGAGACTACACAGATTATGTCCCACTGACACTTTATTCTCAGATCCCCAATACGGACTGTTGCTAGAGAAAAAATCCAGAGTTACTAAGCAATTTTTTTTGTGATGAAGGTCTGTCTTTAAACACATCTCAAAATTTCTATTTTTTACAAAAGCTATATATAAGATTTGAACTGAAAAACTGGAATTCAACCAAACAGGCCAAGAAATTCCTCATGAGGGTCCTTACGTGTTCAGCTGCCAGTGCCAAGGTAGCATACTTCCACACAGCAAGACAGACACCACGGATGCAATCCCCACTGGCCTCCTTGTCCCCACCCCTCAGTCAGTAACCACCTCTGAAGTCCTGCTACACAAATGCAGCAGGAACAGGGTCAGGTTTCTAGCAGACTGGAACTATTCCCGATCAGACAATTTGTGAACTCATTAAATACTGTATTTAGCCCCTAGGGCAGATATTCATTGTGCTGCTCTTCATCG
This sequence comes from Pomatostomus ruficeps, assembly GCA_013400735.1. Taxonomy (NCBI): domain Eukaryota; kingdom Metazoa; phylum Chordata; class Aves; order Passeriformes; family Timaliidae; genus Pomatostomus; species Pomatostomus ruficeps. The sequence goes on from VYZT01036599.1 coordinate 28,689, forward strand.
ACTGAGTGCCCTGACTGTCCACAGATACTTGGTTCCTATCAACTCTAGGAGAACTGACAGCAGGAGAAAGGAAAAAATCCAAATTAGCAATTTCCATGAGACAAGGGTTACAAAGTTGGCTCTATTTAATTATTTCACATGATACATATTAATATTGCTACTATGGAAAAAGGTTCATCAGTATTTGTATCCTGTCAGACACAGGTTAAACCTAAAGCAGGTAGGGAGTGCTGCTGTCCAAAAACCATGTGTTCTAAGCAGCTTTCAAACTCCACCTCACCACATAGCATGATGCCTTTATGTATCCCACTGAAAAAGCTAATATTACTTCCCTCTGAGATACAAACAATGAAAACTCAAGAATTTTAACAGCGCTACACAACCTCACCCATTATTGCTTTCAAAGAGAGCAAGTCCCAGCTGTGGAAATTTAGAGAGAAAAATGGTCATGTTTGATTTGATGCCAAGCTTCACTTCAACACGGCAAGCAGTGCTCTTAATTTCCCAATTGCATTGCTTCTGGACATTAATCTGTGCAATGCAAGAAGATGAAAAAAAGAAAGAATACCTAGAACATGAGTTGAAAGCTAAAGGCTGTCTTCACACAGAGAAGTGCAGCAAAAATCATCAAGGTTATAAGCAAAAACAGTCAAGGTTTTAAGCCTTCATTTGTTAACTTTGCACCTAACTTGCTTAGAAGCAAGTTCTAGTAATGATGTATCTATCAGTTTGATGCATGCAAGTGTTCTTAGTAACATCACTAAAACTGCTTGACCAAGTGTGGAAAAAAAGCTTCAGTTGTTAATACTGACCTTTATTTTTGTCAGGATCTGCAGCTATGTCAGTGAAATTGGGACATAAGGTTTCAGGATATTGGGGGATGCTGTTCATGTCTCTGCTGAATGAAAATAAAATTTAATTTCTTAAGTCTCATAATCCAAACTATTTACATACAGAGATATATAATATACAGGAAATAGGCAGATGTAAAAAAAATATTCTAATGCCATCTTGATTGCTATTTCCTTCCCACTGTCCTGATTTTTCTTATTTCTGAATTACCACTGTGCAATTTTAAAATATTTTTTTCCCCAATTAAAAGCCATCTACTTATTACACATGCAAAATGAATAAAATTAATACACATTAATTACCCCATTTTTATTATCCAAGTATCAACCTATTGCAAATTAAGTCAACAGCTCTTTCTAAAATTGGAAAACAAGCTATAGTTCATGAAGATCAGTAGGACCTCTCATCAGGTTTAAAAACCTTTCAGGTAAGTTTACTTTTATGTCCATGAAGACACACAGAGACACAGGAACATCAATCTGATATTCACCAAAACCCACCAATGAAACTAATCAAAATGAATAAAAGGAAACATTTTCAAGCACCAGAATCCCAAAGGAAAAGGACTGGATTATTTCTCCTAGTGGAAACAGAGAGTGATGAATGAGAAGTGAAATGAGGACTCACAGTAATAAAAACTGTAGATGCTATCTCTACTACAGTAAAGAGGGGGAAAAAAGAATGTGGGGGAGGGAATAATCAATTTTCATGCTGTATATCCTAGGAGAACATTATTCCCATTAAAAGAATAGCATCAACTTGGAAGTCTTACTCCCACCTTTTTTAAAAAACCTTAATATAACTTTAATATAACTAAGCAGTAAAGGAAATGCAGTAAGTTGTTAGGATCTGGAAGCGAGAGTAGAAAACCAATTCCCATCTTTTTTCCATTCAAAAGCTTTTATTGTACTTATGCAGCATAATCAATGTTGCTTATATGTTTTCATGTACTGAAGAAGATTCTTCTTCCAACTACTAAGTACAATCAGATGATCACGAAAAATTACTAGATAACAGGTGGGTAATACTTATCAAATTGAGACAAGACCTTAAGTTGATGTTGGTTCTTTAATGCCTTACATGTGTAGATTCAATTTTTTTACCTGGTATTGCAGATGTTATGAGACAGATTTAGAGTGATAGGAGTTTCAGATGCAAAATCATTTTGTGAAATATTCTCTCCTAAAGAAAAGAATGACTGTGAAAATCAAAGATCCTAAAAAAAAGTATGCACAGAATACACATACACACAAACAGAATCATCAATGGTGTTAATAATTTAGAAAAATTTTCTCTCACACTGGATTATCACTAACTGCATCAATTTCAAAGCATGCTACCTAGGTCCATGGTCTTAAAATGTATTTTATGATTTAGAAGTGATTACCACAGTCTTACTGGAGAGGTTCCTTGCTACTATCAAATTAAGTCTGAATTTAGAATTACTTATTTTCTATTTTTTTTAAGAGGGATTATAATTTGAACAGGGAAGTCATATACACACGATTTGTTATCTATTGATCACAGGTTCAGATACATCACACACTATCATTCAGTAATGTAAAGTTTTATATATACACAAATACACACGAAAGTTTCTGCATATTTTTAAATAAATCAAACCATCTCTTTGCAGGTACCCAAAGCTGGGTTTGCTGATGTCACTTCAGCACTTTAAAATTTACTTCTAGTGCCACATCACTCTGGATAATTATGGCAGTGACTTCCAACTACTTTAATGATATTCAGGCATTCAAAAATTGCAGTAACGAACCACAGTTCTCATTTCGCATAGTAGTCAAGTGGCTCAGGTCTCCTTACTACTTATGCCTCAAACACACTTATCCAAACCCACCATCCTCAGATCTGAACTGCTTTCACACATTTCTCATTTGTACATTACTTAAATAGTTTTAATATTGAAAAAAAAAAACGTGATGAAACAAATTCAATGGCGGAAATTGCTCTGGCTAGTGGCTCTCAGTTCTCCCATCTTTCCATGACAACTAATTGTGCATATTTCTCAGTGAGGAGCCTGACAGTCATCTTCATCTCCACGAGACTTGGGGCACTTCTTGTCAAGTACAAAGTTCTTTAAATCTCTCCTTGTGTGTCTAAGAGGTGCTCTACAAAAGACAAGTTACGTGCCCCATGCTGTGGTAGCCCTTTCCATTCAGCAGGAAGAATAAAACTTTGCTTTGCTTACTACTGTGAAGAGGTACTGTTGGCAAAACTTACTGGATGGAAGAAAATGCCTGGTAGTAATCATTGGCTTTTTATCTCCATCTGAACTGCTGGTACTGCTCCAGCTACCCCAGCTCCCACGACTTGCACGAACACTTCCTGATGAACTTCCACAGTCTGAGCTTGAATCAGAACAAAACTTCTCCAAACACTTCTTTTTGGACCGCTGATAAAAGTTTTCTGAAGAGGTTGGAAGAAAAAACCCAATCAAATAACCAACACAACATTTAAGAAAGTCTTGTCAGGGAAAAGTCATCTGAATCATGAATTTACATGGATTCTCTGAATTTACTGATGAGAGAGAAAACAATATTTACTGATAGCTTCAGTAACTAGACCCTAACACAAGGAGCTTCTGACCTACATGATATCCCAATAAAATGAATGCAAGTGAGGATATGGTGCAGCTACAAGGCAACAGGTTGAAAGAGGAAGTGCATACTGTCCTTTGAAATACATGGTTAATACTTTAAACATGAAACATATCCTGGCTGTAGGAACATGCATACTAGTGCAAAGACAAAATGTTGCAAAAAATGAATTCATAAGTGATAGATTATCTTTTCTTATTATCTCATCAGAGAGGCAAAGGACAATTCTATAGAAATTGATAACTTTCTTCAGATCTCCTCTTCTCTGAAGTCAGGGAAAACAGATGATTAAAATTCTGATGGAAAGGCAGGAAGCAGGTACCCAAGCTAGTGGTGTTTTTAAGAAATGACCTGCTTGTTCTAAAACTGACCTTTGCAATACAGTTGCTTCAGTTAATATCAGCTTTCTTTTGAACACAAAAGCAGACTGTCAGTCTGTCTTTCCTTCACCGAGAACTGATGGATCATTGCTTCAGACTGATTCATTTTCTGATTTGCACCACCAGCCTACCCCATGGAGAAGCATGCAGAGCCCTTCAGAAGTGAGCAGCTTATTTCAGGCACTGGATCATGCCAGTCCTGTCATCTTCATGTC
>VYZT01036603.1:0-15175 GCA_013400735.1 Pomatostomus ruficeps
GAAGAGGAGGGGCACACACTGATTTCTTCACTCTCCTGACCGGCGACAGGATCCAAGGGAGCCTGAAGCTGCATCAGGGGAGGTTTAGGTTGGATATTAGAAAAAGATTCTTCACTCAGAGGGTGATCGGGCACTGGAACAGGCTCCCCAGGGAAGTGGTCACAGCACCAGCCTGATGGAGTTCAAGAAGCGTTTGGACAATGCTCTCAGGCACATGGTGTGACTCTTGTGGATGGTGCTGTGCAGGAGCAGGAGTTGGACATGATGATCCCTGGGGTCCCCTTCCAACTTAGCATATTCTGTGATTCTGTGATATTAAAAAAGAAGAGCATTATGGAAGGGACATAAAAAGCCAACAATAAAAACTGTATTATGGAGTGAAACACAAAATCCTTGAGGTACATTTTGCTGAAGGTGGTGATATTTTTATTTTACCATAAATTTTGCTATCATCTTTCTGATTGGTGGCAACTGAAAAGAGGCTGACCTTTTCCCAAAAAGAGCTGTATATGGAAAGCTCTATATGGAAAAGTACAATTATGCCTGAGTCAAAAAATTAAGTCAATCATCTTAGGACTCTTCAGGTGCAACTGCAGTTCAATAGCTAGTTCTTTTCTAAGGGACAAGAGTGTTTTGAGATAAGGGAAAAGGTATTGGTTGTGACAAAATAGTGTATGTTACTTCACTAAAAGAAAAAGAAAGAGCAAAGTACTTTTTTGACAATTCTCAGAAAATTTTGGCTTCATAACCAACTTCTGCATCAAATAAATTAACTTAGGGCATATGCAATTTCATAATACGCATTTATATATTTTTCAGGAAAAGAAAATGAGGACGGTTCCATTCAAAATGGGTTTGTTAGTTGATGTTGTCTTTTGCTTCCAAGTAGTGTACGCATTTGCTACTGTCTTTACACATCCAATGGCATAATGGAAGGGCTGGTCTCTCTCAGGGGGACAGGACAGCCTTGGATGTCTTGAGCTGGTTGGCAGCAGCTGGTTGGAACTACCATGGCCACATGATGTCATTAGCTCAGGGATTGCAATCAGGTGGCCAGGGATGGGATGATGGCCGACAGATTCCCGAGGTGGGGAGGAAAGCCCTTTGTGTCAAGGGGAAAGGGAGAAGAAAACTCCAGAGCCCCAAGAGGAGCCCCAGGAAGAGGTGGCCACATTTGCCATTGGCACCATGGTCCTCCTTCTGAAAACTGCCAAGCATCAAGTTGTTGTATCCCTCCCATCCAATAGGTACATTCACCTGTGAAATCTAAAATTGTCAAACTGTGCTCCTGAAGAACATTGGAAGGGCAACCACGATACTAGGGTAAAAGAGAAAGATGGTAGGAAGATGTCATGGCAAAACTATTTTAAATGTGTTATGAATGAGAATTTTCTGTATGATTTTTATATAGGCAACTGACATTGTAACTGGACTAGTAATAGCAGTTGATTGTGGCTTTAATTGGACTGTGAAAACATTAATTATATTAACAATAAATGCTAGTTCCATAAATGTCATGTATTTCTTTTTGCCCATAACAAGATTTGGAATAAAAAACCTTATACCCTATTAGTGGCTGGTAAAGTCCTTGATATTCAAGGCCAAGGACCTGTCAGAGCTCTGAGGAGATGATGACATTCTCCAGGCCTTGGACTGGAGGAAGGGCAGGTGTCGGGGCAAGAGTGGCCTCTCACCTCTCAGCTGTGGTCCAACTGCATCCACAGTCACAAGGAACAGGAACAGTGGGAGTATGTGGATAAGCAGCACAGCCTCAAGGATAAGAACAGGTGACTGATCTGGGCTATCCAGAGATGCTGCAGAGGCAAGAACCTGAACCGTACAGTTCATGGAAGAAAAACAAAGAGACTGTACTAAAGAAAATTGGAGACTGCCAGTGTGGATGATGTGGGAAACCTGGGGCTACTGGAGACAGGGGAAAGGTTTGTATTTTGTCTCCAGAACTGCAGTTGGTAGAGATAGTGTCCTGGCAACAGGTGAGACAAGCTTAGTCAAAGCCATCATCAGACCCACCTAAGCCTCAGGCAAGTATGACACACTAAGAGGGAGAGGAAGATGTCTCCTAATCACAGGGGACAGTTTTACTCATTTCCTGACCTGACATGGTCAGTTCCCTTCTGACTTCAGATATTCTATGAATTTCAGTGCTTATAGCAAAGGTATTAAAAATGCCTTCTCTAAATATTTTTGAAGAAAATATTTTGAATTTTTCTCATTCTAATACTTGACAACAAACTTAAAAGAATGAAAAAATAAAAAGAACAATACACATAGAGCTTATGGAGTGTGTATCATGTTATCATGATAGGTACAAATTTTTAAAGGTATCACAGAAACAAGAAGAAAAATGGCCATGAATGTGCCATTACTATCCAATAGCCATTTTCCTTGTTGAGGTTCACTAGTTCAATTGATAGATCTGCCAGAGGTGTTAGGCTGTACAATAGCTCAGCTGTTATTCAATGGCTTGCAAGAAAGGCAATGAAAAGATTCCTGGCCTTGTTAATCAGCTCTGGTTTGTGGGCAATGTATGTTGCAGAGAGAGGTAGTTTTTCAAGCCTCATGGTCTTTTTGTTGTTGTCTTTGTTTTTCCTTTTCTCAGTATAAACACATCTAACAATGAAACAGCATATGGACTCCTGCCAGTTTTTATCTCTTGTACATACCCTGACTCTGAGAGAGCTATTTGTTTTTCCTGCAGCATTGTTCTGCATGTTGCAATTCCAGAATCTTCAAACCAAATTCAGCTGGAAGTCTTTAACATGTTTCATACTGTGTGTACAGGGTTTTTTTTGAAGAGTGATTAAATTGACTGTTTAATTCTTGAGTCTCTAAAAGTATTGATTATGATGGAATCTGAACCATGAGCCCTTTTGGACAGGTCTGGAACATAGTCCCAGCTTCCATCTGTAGAATGGAATTGTTGATCTGGGATTAAATCCACATGCGTTTGTCAAGTGTTCAGATGTCATGGTAGTAAACACCATTAAAAGTCTAAAAAAACCCCAACAAAAACAACTAACAATTGCAAATAATGCTGAAAGAATTTGCAGGAAAATATAAATCTTATTGACTCAGAAAAGAAAATTGAAAAAATGCCCAAATAACATTTATTAGAAGAAAACATCTTTATGAAAGTTTGTAGAATAGAAAGCTGTTCAATAAAAGAAACACTAGTGACATTTTATAGTCTATATTATGTAGAACTGGCTTGCAAAAATGGTAATATGAACATTAAATACAACCACAAAACTACTTAAATATACAATTTTCAGGAAAAAAAAGAGTGCTAAACCAAGAAAAGAATGAAAATAAAGAGCAAGAAAGTCCATATAGAGTTATCTTAGTGTGTTTTCATATATTTACGACATAATTACTTTGGAAAGAAAATCTCACAAGCCGATCCTGTTCTTTTGTTTGTCTCTTTTTTATAACTCCCCCTTTTTTTTCTTTTTGTTTGTCTTTTTTATATACCCCCTTTAAGCACTGGAAAGATGCAATGAATCCCTCCAGGGGTCTTCTCTTCTTCATGCTGGAAAAACCCATGTCTCTCAGCCTGTCTTCACAGGAGAGGTGCTTCAGCCCTCTGATCCTCTTCATGGCCCTTTTCTGGACTCACTTTAATAGATTTATACATTTCTTGGGCTGAGGACTCCAAACCTGGAGATGCAGTACTTGGGAGTGCACACTGTTGGCTCATGTTCAGCTCTTCATCCACAAGAACCCCCAAGTCCTTCTCTGCAGGGCTGCTCTCAATGAGTTCTTCTCCCTGTCTGTACTCACATCTGGGATTGTCCTGACCAAATAAGTTATGCTCTCTCTTCAGCTATCCTTTCCTCCACCTGAGATACCTATGCTGCATAAGTTTCTCTAAGATTGGAAAATATGTTCACAGCATTTTTAAGAGAAATGTCTCACCAAATGGGAGTTTTATGTGTTTGAAGCTTTCTGGATAGGCACCTAAAAACAAGAGAATACTTAGGGCTTTTTTCACTTGTCCTTCTGTGAAGTTTTCAATGAGAGTCCTGTCACAATACTCAAGTCACAGACAACCAATGCCTGTTTCTTGGACTAATAGGCAGTTCCACTAGATTGCCACATTTTCTAGAGACTAGGCACTAGAGTGGAATGTAACAGCAAGTCATTGTTTATGTATTGTACATGTGTTTATATATTAAATGAAAGAGCCAGCCATTAAAAAACCCCAAAACTAAAAACAATCAAACAAAAAACACCAACAAAAAAACCCCTTGACTTTTGAAATTAAATTCACACTGTTAAACATACTACTAAAACACTGATATAAATAACAATAGGCCAATAACCTCTAGCCCTGAGAATATGACTTTATTCCATCAGGCCATATAGCACTGCACAACTAATGGAAATGCTTTTAGTTAACTCAGAGTTCACTTCAACAAATGGTAGGTCACACAGAATTTGTTCTCTACTGGTTCTTGGTTTCTTTTAAAATAATGTAACTTCTCTAACTCAGTTGCTGGCTAATGGAGGTCTCAACTTTTAGTATATAATCTTGACAAAATATATCATCCTGCAAGAGAATTTTGTTTCACCTGATATAATCAAACATGAAACAAATGGATGCAACTTTTTTTGTCCTGTCTTCTAGTTTTAAAGGAGGATTTTCCCTATTGTCTATGAAGGTGAAAACAATTTTATGTACAGGGTTATTTCAATGATGTATGAGACACTGTGCAAAACTGCTGTGCAATCCTGTGTGTGAGAATGCATGGCAATATTTTAAGTAATGCATTTTAAGGTTTAGAGTTTCTATTTCTCCTTTAAAAATGAGGGTTTTTATAGTTAAAAATTTCTAAAGTATTTAATCGAAGAATCTCTCAAAGAGACGTGCGAACACTTTTTATTCTTAGAAAATAAGAATAGTTAAAAAATTATTTATATTGTCAGAATAAAATTTAAAATACTTTCTATCTTTAATCTGTCATCCTTATCATTACTGAATAGAAACTTTTTCTCAAAGGAATGCAATTGGTCTCAACCCTCCTACAGTCTGTTAAACTGATTTGGATATGTCTCATCTAACTTTTAGTACTATAATAGAATATCTGAGCTATGAGTGTGATTGTCATAATCTCACTATTGGGTAGATGGAAAGAATTAATTTTTACTTATCTGAAATATCCTCTACAATTTATCACTTCCCAGCATAAAATATAGTCACAATATGAGCGTGTCATTTATGAGCCTAAAATTATATGGACTAAATCCAGATCAAAATAGTTTACTAATTCTGTAATTATTGCAGCAAAACGTTACTGTAATCTTTATTAGGAAAAAAACAAGAAGAAAAAAGGAACATCTCAACAAACTCAAATAAAATTCACTGTTAATCTGATGGAGAAATTAAACATAATGTAGGGTGTTTGACAATAGCAACGTATGTTCAATATTTTACCCATAAAAAAGTCATAACAAGCTGCTTTAATTTTACATATTAAATCCCAATTGTAAAAATCTAAGAAGAATAAGATAAATAGAAATTAAATATCAATTATTCTTGTAGTTTTAGTTTTCTAGAGATAGACATTAATTTTTCATGAATGTATGATTTACTAGATTATTCTTTTCATAAGTTTTAGCAAATATAAGGTAACAACTTTTTATATATTGGCAGAAGTGAAAAAAGAAAAAAAATCATATTCTTCTATTCCAAAGACATTGCTGAAAATGGTGTGTGGGTACTTTATTTGGTATATTTCTGAAGCAATCAAAAATTAATAAAGGATGGAACATATTAAATGGACATCTTCACTTGAAAGCATTTAAGAATAATAAGGCTATTATTGCAATCACAATGTTATAAATATCCATATTATTATGACTGGAATGCTGAGAAGTGGTAATGGGAACACAGCATACGCCTCTTTCTCTTCCTCTTGCAGCAGATTAATTCCCTGCAACAATGTATTGCAGCAGTATCTGGTTTCTTTCTTAAAACCAAAGGTCTGTGAGCTAAACAGATATTATACAGTTAATTCTTTATTTCAGGATCTATCTTACCTAGAATACTGATTTGTGAATATTGTTTGTATACCTGGATATTTTCTTTTTCATTCATATTGTATCAACTTTTACTTAATGAATTTGAAATCACATGTGTTTTTCAAATAAATAATCAGTGGGCAATATTTGTTATTGCCTTCATAATAAATATTTTAGGAAATTTTCTAATAGTCTGGTATTTTTAGAATTATTAGGCTTTGAAAAATAACTGCAGTATGAGATCATAATGTATCTAAAAAAGCTCCCTCTGAGTGTTTACAACAGGTCAACCTTATACTGAGTTCCATAATGGAATGAGGTCACTGAAGATCGAAGAGGAAGAAAATAGTCATGGCTACCATGTGTTCATGAAAATAATGTTAGTACATGCCATAAATTCAGCTTTTTCTTTGAATTATGGCAAAATACTCTAATATGAATCAGAAATATGAAGCCTACAAAGAGAAAAAAAAATCCCAATCTTTTGAAATGAGTGAGACTAGACGAATGATACCAGACTAACTTCTTAAGGCAATGGCTTGGATAAGTTCAGGTAGAAAGTGAGCTTACATAAGTTTATTCTGCTTGCATAAGTTAATTCTGCTTGCATAAGTTAATTCTGCTTGTATAAGTTAATTCCAAGTGATGCTTACCCACTAGAAATATTGGGGTGCTTAGTTGGTTGGGTTTTTTTCAAATGGGTGATGCCTGCCATATAAAGAGAACTATGTTGCTCAATAAAGATAGGTTGATCAATAAAAGCCTTCTCTTTTCTTTTATTCTGCTTCTGCAAGAGCTTTGCACATAATATTGCCCTTAGAAGAATATTGTTTCAGCATGGCTGTTCAAATCATATGAGGTTCAAATCCCTTTAATGTTATGATAATTAATTGTAAGAATGATAAAGGGAGCTAACCATTAAATATCTTAAATTTGAAACAGAAAATTCTCAAGAATACAGTGAGTTATATCTGTTCTATCTTATTCTGTATAATTTTGGCATATATCCTGTTAGCAGTTGTCCCCAGCTGCCTGTTAGCAGTCATTACATGTAGGACAGATTTCATAAAATTGAGCACCATAAAATAATACAAAATACTGGCTAGAGTATATGGAGAAAAGGAGGTAAAATATAATTGAACCAGAAATAATTTCTGTGTCATCTGGTACATCTAATTTAGGTATTTTATTGAGACTCTAATTCACAAAAGATATGCTCCTGGGACCTGAGCACCATTCCATCATGTGAAATTATACTTCTTGCATTGATTGATATATCAGTCTCTTGATTTGAGAAGAGATACGTTATCCTTAGTGTAAAACCATAAGAAAAAGTTATTCTTAGTACCCTCATGTTGTACAAATCTGATGGTTAGAGCAGCAAAAGAAGAGTTAATATACATAAATCCCAGTCCTTTCTTAGCTTAAATGGATTGAACCTGTGCCTCCCATAGCTGAGAAAATTGTCTAAGTACTAGATGAAGTAGTTGAGGCCACCTGAGTGTCCTGGTAACCCTGCTCTCCATTCCTTATACTGCCTCACAGCTACTGTGGTTTCAAGAAGACATGACTCAATGAAGGAACGCAAGAAAAAGTTGAGAAAGTTTTACTTTGGGGAGTATTTATTTGAGAAGTTTCTTCTGTTCTTCTGATTTCAAGGCCACAGTTTTTTAATCTGCCAGGAATTTTAGGATTTTTCAATGTAAGAATGGAGTGTGACTTGTGAACATCAAGCTTATAATAGCTTTTTAAAGGGAATGATGGTATGGCAGAAAAATTCAGACTGGGGAAATACTAGCTGACAGCTCTAATGGAAATGTCACTGATGTCTCAAAAAAATATCCAGAAATTAAAATTAAAATCTTTCCTCTTAAATTCTGTCATGGGCAAAAGGGAACATAACGTGTATATAAATGGAGCTAACATTTATTGCTAAACCAAATAATGCTTTAACACCTTAATTTTCTATATGCATTATTTGTATCTATTAGACAACTTATCTATTTGCACAGAGAATATTCACTAGAAAGGCTTTAAATAAATTAAAATAAAAATAATTTTTTAAAAAGCCAACACCCAAGAGTGAGTATTTAGTCTCTTCCTTTGATAATGCTTTTCAGGGACCGCAAAACTGCCAGGGGTTCTGCGGGACAATTTATCCAGCGCCCTTGGTCAGATAGACGGCTGCAGAGGAGCGGTATTTCTTTGTCTATCTATTTACCTAGGTATTGCCTTCACAGTGGAGGCAGAACAGTTGTTGTTAATAAAGCAGGTAGAAGTAAAGGAGGGAGAACGGACTCCTGGATAGCATCACCCAGGTTTTATTGTCTCTTCAGGATGTGAGCTATCAGAAGGACATGGAGGGGGTGGTTACACAGAGTTTTAAGGGGAAAGGAAAGGTATGGTCAGAGGGGAAGAGTGTAGGGGTCTCATCAAATCACAGAGTGAGGGAGATGACAGTTTTCCAATGAGTTCTGGGCAAAGGCAGAATATATTTGTATTAACCAATTAGTGTTACAGAAAGGTAGAAGTTTCTAGTAATTGTTGAATAGTAATACAATGTGATGAATATTAAAATAACAGAGGTGGAACTGAATCTTTGATTGACAGGGTTAAAACGTGGCAGCTAGGGGATTTCCCCTAGCTCACTGTTACACTTTGACATTGTACTTTTCCTTTAAATGTCTGTCTTCCAAAAAATTACCAACAGTCTAAGGTGAAGTAGAAGGAAATCACTGTGATTCCCTCCATCAGCCATCCCAGAGCCCTGCTCAGGATTTTGGGATGACATTTCTTCTTCCCTGGCCCATTGTTGTCTCTCCTGGAGGCCCTGTGGGGAGGTGCAGGTGTCCCCTACCCTGTGACACAAAGCGCTGATATTCCTCCGCCCTGTGTCTGTCAAGCCATTGCCCCCAGCCACTCAGAGGCAGTCCCCAAGCCAGCTCCCACTGGCAAGCACCATGAGAACATGAGAGGGAGAATCTGCTCCTACCATCTCTGACTGGCTTTAGCCATCTCGAGCCAGATCTAACCAGATAATACAACCCCTGACCCCAAGCAAGCCCTGCCCTGTGCTGTCCCTACTGGGGCTGCACCAGGCCCACAGTGTATTTAATTATTCACTGTGTTTTCTTTCATATTCTGTATTAACCGTATTACATATCCTCTCCGAATAACACACTCACAAACAGTTGAACCTCCCTCATTTGTGCTGTATTTTACCCCTCTGGTTGTTCTCTCACCCACACTGTTATATATCGACTAGGATGCAGGAATGGGAAACTGCTGAACTCAAAGTTAGTGACTCTCACTCTGTGCTCTCCCCTTCTCCAGAGACCCAGTTATTTTACTGCAGAAGACAATCAGCTTGTCTAGGTCTAGTTTACTATTCACCTTTGGACCATTCCCAAAGTCTTATCTTCCATGTATCCAGAAATGTACCCCAAGGAGAATCACATAAAACTTTTCCCAGGGAACTGAATACAGCCTGTGCCCCAGTGAGGGACTATTGGGGAAGCCACTGAGAGGAGGGAGCCAAAGTCTTCACAGACCTGCTTGGTGGCAGGACAAGGGAGTAAGTTGAATGAGGAGAAGTTCTTACTGGAAATAAGAGTCATGAAGGTAATCAAGGTGCTCATATGGTCTGACTAGTGAGAAATGACTGGCCAAATTAAGGTGAAAATGAGACCATATGCCAAAGTCAATAATATGGATCTCATTTAATAGTAAAGGTAAGATAGAGAGATAGAAAGACATAGAAAAGTGGGGGAGACGGGAGAGAGAGACAGTGAGATCAAGCAGAAGACAGTCACCAGCCCTGGATCCAGCAGCATCCCTTTGGTCCTTCATTACACTGGGCTTTCGGTGGTGAGGCTCCCTGGGTTGTTCTGGTGGTACCACCTTTATACAGTCCAGCTTCCAGGTATCCACAGGGCACAGATGCTATTCAAATAACTTAGGGTGATATGTGTATGAGCAGTTGCTTCCTTTCCCATAGTTTGCCACAGTGGGAATTTTTTCTGGATGCATTAACCAGGATGTTCTAACAAGATCTTACTTCCATTAGGCCAGAAATTAGAGCCTTCCTGGTGCAAATGCTTCCCTTCTGTGCTTATCTCAAGTTCTCTCTGTGGTGGCTTTTTTATGGCAATTTTCATTCTGTGGCTTTAGCAGTGTTTTGAGATGGGCAACCATGCTCTCTAAGTCCTTACATGTGCCCACAGAGTTAGGATTCATCCTTAGGAGTTTAAAAAATTGAGCTGGACAAATACCCAGGCATCCTCAGAGCTTACCCTGCTCTGAGTAGGAGGTTGGACTGGAGACCTCTCAAGGTCTCATCCAAGTTGAATTTTTTTGTGACCACATGATTTTAATTGCCTTTCTTTCAAATACAGTGTTTTTTCTCTTTTGGGGAAGAATCTCCCAAACTATAAACAAGTAGACGTAAAGATAGCTATACCAAAGAGTTTTTAGACATTTTGCTGGAAATGTCTTTTGCTTTCCACTCACAGGAAAAAAATAGTTTTTATTCCTATAATAACAACTTGAAATTCAACGCTATGGGAATCTTTAAGCTTACTTTATCACAAGCTTTTTGCTTATTTACGTGTTTCCTTTGCATGAGCTTACTATGATATTTTAATATTTATAGAAAACTGAAGCTCTTGTTAATAATAATAGTGTGTTGCATTTTTGGAGCACTTCTTAGTTTCACAGATACTATGAAAATGCATCACCAATATGTTTGTTATCATTAAAATTTTAAACTAGATATGGTCAGATTTACTCTGGCTAACAGTAAGGAATCATTCCAGTGAAAATAGTGGTCTTAAGTGCAGCCCTACAAGTCATCACACAATTTTAAGTCATTCAAACAATGAAAGGGAGGTTTGTTTGGGTTTGGTTGGTTTTGGGGTTTTTTTGCATTTTCATAGTCAGTTTTTTTCCTGCTTCTCCTTGTTTCAGGAGAATAATAATTAGTTTCTAATTTAAACCAGCAGCAAACTTAAAGCCCCAATAACCTACACTTCTTTCTAGTCCACATACTCATGGGTATATATTAACCAGGAAGGTACCCCCATGTTAGTTTATCATTTTAGTATGGGATAAGATGCCACTCTAGCAAAATAACTAGTAGAACAAGCAGTAACAAGAACAAGATGCAGGTCAGTTTTAAATGGCAATAAAAATATGAACAGTGACAAATAAAAATAAAACCAAGTATATTGCATTTCAGTTAAAAGCACAGGGAAATATTTATCTTTATATTGGATTTGTATATATATATACATACACATATATGTATATTCTGTTGTTTGTTTTTAGTCTCATTGAAACATTGCAAAAAACCTGCTTAAAACAAGTGACATGAGAAATATGGGGAAAAAAACCCAGTAAGTAGGCAATTATTTGAAGAAAATTGTTTTGTTAAGGATTACATTCTGTTTTCTGTCTTTTAAACTAGAAAACTTATGTAGTACTACTCTCTTTGTAGCTCTAAGAAAACCAAAATTACAATATGACATAGAAACATTGAAGTGTAGGATCTGAAGAGCTGTATTCTAAGGAAAACCTCTATCCAAGGTTATTATTACAGTGATGTAGATTTGACTAGCAGACTTAAAAGATTGATAGTATTTTCACTGGGAATATGGCTTTTTGTTGAAAATTAGAGCTACATCTTCCTCAATTTAAAAGGAAAGAGTAGTGTTAAAGAAATTCTGCAGTTAATGCTCAAATGTGGAATTTCCATGATCTGAAACATCTTTACAGAGTGACGCCTAGAAAATTAGGTAATAACCATTTTCTTTTCATATGCTCTTGAGAAAATTAGAATCTAAAAATTATGTATGTTACTTACCTGTGTGGTAAAACAAGGTATGTTGTTACTAGGGTTCATGCTGTTCACTGATTAAGACATCAGAGAGAAAAATCCTGATTACTAGGTCAGGTATTATGGAATTGTAACTTCTATTACTGAACAAAAGCCCAGGAGATAAATGTGAGGAAAAGTTATCTTTTTTTTTCTCCTATAAATTGCTTTGCTCAAATGTAAAGAAACAAAAATAGGCCAAATAGGGTACTGGTGATAAAATGCAAGTAGGTATGAAAAAGGGAGTATAAACCACATCTGTACTAAATTATTTCATATTGGATTATAACTGATGTCACCAACTCAACACCAGAGCTATGGAAAGAATCTGTTATATGGTATCTAACAACAGTCTAGACAAAACCAAACTAAATGTAAGCAAGACAGCAAGAATTAGGTTTCTGATGATTTAGAAAAGACCAAGCTTGTCACAGGACAAGACAAGTGTTCTATGGAAGGATGCCACAAAAAGAAAAAAATAGTAGTGTTTTTCTTATCAAGGGGAATGAGACATCAATTAATGCCATCAAGTCTTTTTTCCCTAGATATTAGTGAAAAAATAAAAAAAATGAAACACTAAGCAGTGTAATAGACTTCAATGGGAAACCGTAAAGTTTTAATAATTTTGTTTGTTTTTTAAAGAAGTTAAAATATCACATGAGTGTTGCTGTTCTTACCATGGTGCCTGGGCATGGCCTGGGTGAATTTTGATGTCAGTTCCAACCTTATTTTTTATGATTCTATTTACAAGCTGGTAAAGTTCTATTTCTAAAGTAATTACATTTTTTATCCTGTTCTTATTCAGAAGATTATTAGGTATCTGATTTTCAGCAAAAATATTTTCTGAAGTGTCTGTTATCAGCCCCACTTTAAACCTTAGTAAACTATGATCTCTTAAAGTCTTCCTGGAAGTCAGAATACCCATTCTTGCTAATGTTCTAATAACATTCTTATTTACTCACTGCTGTTTGAATGAGCTGTTTTGAGCACAGGTTAATGGAAAATATGTTCTCTCCAGTGCTTTGTACAATCACAGTGATACTTTCCAGTTCCTGTCACAGAACCTGGATCTGATGGACATTAACAATGTGTTTATCTGAGTCACTGTCTTATTACAATGGGATTCATGCTCACTGCAGGCTTCATTCAGGAAGCACGCTGGTATTTTTGAGATGGATGCGGGCACCTTTCTCATGTCGAAGTAAAAGAAAGCAATAAAAAGTTTGTAAGCCAGATTTCAGTTCCTTCTCATCACATGGTACAATCAGACTGTTCTTTACCTCTTTTAATTCCTCCTGATGAACACTCATCAGGTAGAAGTTTTGATCATCCCTGATGCAGTCTACATTTTCTCTTAACTATCTAGAAGTTAGACTGTCTATTTGTTTTGTTCCTTCTCTAGTCAATAAAATAAGTGTAATGAAACTAACTCAAAAAGAAATGTTTAGTGGTTGTAATAAACTTGTCCCTACAACGAATACAGAGGAAATCCAAGCAACTTATTTATGCAACTTTCAAGAACATTTGATATCTACATACACATTTTGGGGGAAATCTGCAGTAGCCCCTCTTGGTAATGTGTTTTTGAGTAAAAACAACTGATATGATAGAAATTGAATTCAGATAGCATGTGTGAATGGAATACCCAAAACTGCCTATTCTGGATGGCTTGCTCACCAAAAACTGGCAAAACTAGGAAGAAGATAGTATCAGTTTTAAACACATATTAACAGAATTAAACACTAATGAGGGAATTACCTGGAGACATTTTAAATAAGGATGTCAACATGCTGTGAAGAAGTTTAGATTGATCAACTGCAGCTATCTGAGAGATTCTGTCCCCATCAGCAGTGCCCTGGGGCACCCTGAACCTTGCCCAGGGTGAACAGCACAGCTGCTACCCAGCAACAGGCTGACAGTGTAGAGGCAGTCTGCAGGGACCCCAGTCTGGGGAGCAGGCACACCTCCTGGGGCCCTTCCTCACTGATGGGTGCATCAACAGCATGGCAGGAGCAGAAGGGGAGCACAAAACACTGGGGCAGATGTCTCCTGCAGGAAGGGTGTGCATCTAGGGAGACCCGAAGGCTGTGGAGGAGGGTGAACTTGTAGCTGTGTGTGCATGTGCATAAGGTCATAAATTCTGCTCTTTTCCTGTCCCTGATGGCCTTTTCAGCATGCCCTGCTCCCCAGGCTGGGTGCCGGGAGAGGTCCTGCTATGCCACCTGGGGACATCCACGTGGCTCCCAGCATACTTTCCCTTACAGACCATCTCCATTCCAGGTAGATGTAATTTCTAGATAGTTACTAAAATTTGTAATTCTTATATGGTTTAGCTGTTTTATTGGTTACATTTACTCTGAATATGTAGTTCACGGATTGTTGTCATGTCACTAATCAATAAACCATTGTGATTCTGATTAGATATAAACCACAAGAAGCGAATAGTTTTTTCCTCAAACAGTAGAGGAAATAAAATACCATCTAAGCCCATGGGTTTGTATTCTGCTGTATTGATTTAATCTTGTCATTATTATTCTGCACCTCAAGATTGTCTGATTAATTTTTTGGAGGGAAGGGAAGGGGAAAGTCCATGGCCGCAGTAATAATATTTCACATGTTTTGCCATTATCAAATTTCATTAGCAATGATCTTACCACCAAAAAAAAAAAAAAGCCACAAACCCCAAAACAAAACAAAGTAAAACAAAACAAAAGCCGATTACATAAAAGTAATTGCATAAGAGTAATAACCAGTACTTCACTGGTAAGTCTCTTCTAATCTTCACTTCAGGCTTACCCTAGGGTAACCACAATCTTTTCTTCAACCAAATGTCTTTTTAGTTATTTTATTAGCTGTATATTACCCCAGCAAATCCTGAGGTAGGAATAGACAAATTATATCATACTCTGTTTTTAAAGTAGGTATCCATCAAAGAAAAGCATTATTTTCATCTACAAGAATATTTACTAAGGGATAATCTTTTCCTCTATCTTATCCCATTTTACTTACAGCCCTCCTGGAATGACAAAGCAAACCAAACTGTCCCTCCTTTTTGTGTCAATATACGAGAATTTTTTAATCTGTACAACTTGATCACAAATTATAATGTTATGGACTGATTTTTTAATATATTTTTAACAAAACTTCTAATTTCATGAAACAAAATAAATAAAAAATCAAATTTGCCATGTACACTGTACCCCTGAGAAGACAGAAGGGAGAGGAGAGGAGAGGAGAGGAGAGGAGAGGAGAGGAGAGGAG
>VYZT01036604.1:0-59489 GCA_013400735.1 Pomatostomus ruficeps
ACTTTTGGACTTCCACACTCTTCAAGTCTCCATGAAATGACATGGCTGCCAAGTACATCTGCAGAGTTACTGCCCCTGCTATGACTGGGCACTGTGTGAGATCCTGGAGCAAGATGAGTGGCAGCTCTTCCTCCCCTCCAAGGCACATGCCAAATACCCATACAGATCAGAGGGGTCAGATGAAGGACTCTGGGAGATTGCAGGTAGAGGTGCCGGGAGGTCCTTGGCATCTGGTCAGAGAACTTAGTGGCTGGGCAAAAGCCAAAGTCTAAAGTAGTTCTGAAGGAGGAATGATCCCCAGACAAGAACAGCCCATATACCCACGTGTGGGGCTCTGCTTATGTCACTCAATATGCCTTGTTCAGCTGGAAACAGCCCTGTTTTCTACTGCTAGCACACGTCCAGGGTGTTGAAAACCTTTGTGTGCGTAAGTACTGGAGAATCAGGTTATGGTCTAGCTCCACACTTTCCTCACATTACACAAATACTAGACCTGGTACCGAGGGGGATATATTTTAACCTTAACACCTCAGTGATGGATAGTAGGAGGAATAGCTATGCTTTCTTTCTAAGAGGCTTTTATTTACTTTTGAGGCTCTCAGGTGACAGGCTACTATTCCACTCTCTTTGCACTCTCTTTCAATAAATATGCACAATTGCAGCTTACTTCCAAAAACAATTTTTAAGCTGAACATAAATTTTCTTTTCTCTAAGAGGGGGAGAGAAATCCACATATCTAACAACCACAGACTGTGTCTGTCTCTTTAAGTTTTCAAATCTTTGAAACCAATTTACAAATGAGTACACTTTTACAACCCCTGTGAATAACCATGTTTTTTTAATGCAAATATTGTTTTATTTGGACTATCTCTTTTTTTTTTTTTTTTTTTCTCAAGAAAACATACCACATGCAGAAGAATGTGTGGGTGTTGTGAAAATGAATGATTTTTAGGTTGTGAGGACATTATGGCCTCATGTACCCTAGGAAAAGTACTGGCTGCTGACGACTGGTGTCAACAGTGACCATGTCTGAACAGTGCTGAAAACAATTTAAGTCCTTCTGTCCCCCAGCTCACACAGTATTCAGAAACATTTCAGGTAGTTTGATTAAAATCTAAAGAGGCACTGATTCCACTAGCCTGGTATTAACAGGAGAGTGAGCCCTAGTGTAGACAGCTGCCTGGCTCCAGAAGCCATTGACAGTGCTCTTTGTGCTAGACATGTCCTGGAAATGGCTTCTGAGCCAGAAAGCTGTCTACACTGAAGTATTCACTATTTATGTCACCCCTTTTTCTTACGTTAGCATCAGAATGGGGTGAAAATTAAATAAGCACTGTTGAAAGACACAAATATCCTTTTTGTTTGAATTTTTTCACCAAACAGAGATTTAAGATACTTTGTCAAAAACTGAATTACTTTTTCTTCATATCCTTTTCACAGTAGTAAAAGGAAAGAAAGATGAAAAGGAAACAAGCCCAATAATTTTCTGTATTAATACTTTAAATTAAAAGTATGATCTTAGCAGGAATCTTTTTAATTTTTCCCAAAATACAAAAAACTTTTTCACATCAGCTTTTTATGCATTTAAGAAAGGATAAAGTGCAGAGCTGTTTCTTCAGAAGGCAGTATGTATAATCCTGTTACCCAGCATATACTTCCAAATGATATTGAAATCCAAAGCTAGTATCTACAGCCTCCAATATAAAGTGTACAATCAGTATCAGGACCATATAAGTGCAAGTACTTTTTAATGGCATCCTGCCCACCTACTCTATCTCAGCCTGTAGAATGAGAAGGAAACAAAGTAAAAGTCCCATGTGAGGAAACACAAGAAAGCTAAAACTTCTTTTTGAATAAAAGGACTGTAAAATTATTTTTCAAAATTCTTGTGAAAAAAGAACCAAACCAAAATATTTGGCCTAGTAAGTGAATTCAAGCACATTGTTAACAGAATCTAATTAATATTTACAGAATTTAAGATTTTACTTGCTGCAAAACAGAAAGGGGGCCCTGAAACATCCTAAATCCTAAAGCAGGATCCTATATTAGTTTCTGCCACTTGGAACACTTTCAAGGGCAAGAAAAACATATTTGACACATGGAGTAAGGGAAAAACAGGTACTCACAGGGAGCCCCTTGGCTCATGGGACCCCACTCAGAGGTGTTATCCCAGCCCTGAATGTGCTCTGATGCCAAACTATGTCCATTCAGAGCAACAGGTCTGAGCTACCTTCTCAAAGAGCCAACTTTAGTTTCCTGACTATGCATGGAGATGAGGAAGACCATTTGGTTAACTTCAGTCACCTACAGGAGGGCAATTTGTTTTCCAAATTCCTCCCCAAGTTACATAACTTTGCACCTCTGTTGGAAGTTAAAATAAATAAATAAAAGCATGAGGAATCACATCTACTGTGTTTAAAGCAAATGATGTAGCTGTTCATTGGTATGTTTTTGCATTCAGTTTCTGTCATGAGACAACATTGAAGATCTTAACAGTGGCCCACAGCACTGGAAAAATTCTCTCACTTTTAAAGCCTCCCTTGAAATAGAGAGTACCATGCCTCATTCTTTGTACAAAACATTGTTTGGAAACTACTGGAGGTCCTACTTAGAGTGAAGTCTCCAAACAGCGTATCAAGCACTACACCTCTCCATCTTTCTGAGTCCTGTGTGTGAACCCTAAGTGCATTTCAAAAGGGTGTGGATTGCATTTTCTGAAACGATGCTTACATTCTCCTGTTAGTTGGCTGATCAGCCCCATTTGCACCATGAATGTACTTGGTGCCCTATGCTTCTCCTTTCATGTTCAATGAAGGGGACAGGTCATTAGTGCTGTCAGTCACCAGTTCATCTTGTTCTCTAGAATGGCAAAGCACACTGGGCTTGCTGTCTGTTTCCCAGGCTTGGGCAATGCAGGAAGGACAGGCTTTGGAACATAATAGAAAATTTCCTTGTATTAACTACCAGGAAAAAGAGACACCCTGAAGGCCTTGTCTTTCTTCATTAAATTCATACAAAGCTGTATAATTACAAAGCTTGTGACATGCTAATTTTCTACATAACTTTCACACTTTATCAGCCCTAAAATATATCTGAAGTGGCAGCACTGATACACAGATCAGGTGCCAGCCCACATATCCTGCTCTAAATAATGTGACCCACAGAAGTGTGGTGCAGTCTGCAAACAACTAGGAAATACCTCTACTAAGGAGAAATGCTCTGCCTGGGTTACTCAGTGAGTGCTGACAGGAGAAGCATTAAACCAGGGCATTAAAAGACTGCAAGAATTGCAGATTTGACCCTGATAGGCAGAAATGTGCCTAAATAATTTAATTAATGATGAATAGAACTCCCTAAAAATCACATGAACTTATTAGTAAACAATCTCACAAAGTTACATTTCATTAACAACCATAAAAAAAAATCTCTAAATGGTGCCCATTGGAAGGATAACGTTTTTCCCTCTCTCTGAGAACATATGTTTGTAAACCGTGTAACTGGGCCCCGAGTAATTTTGGAGTGAGTAATTTCCGAACGTGCAATTACAAATGGCTAAAGTGCAATAGCTCCCCGAAGCATCATCACAATTTCTGCAGTGAGTGTTTAATTGTAGCCAGACTTTGTAACCTTACCATGGCCTGTGTCCCTGCCATAACCCTAGGCCTAAGCTCCACTCTTCAACATATGGGAAAATTTTTCAAGCTGATTGCTCCAATCTGATTAGGGGAAGTTATGTAGCTGCCATTTATTCAGAGTCTTGTTACCACACTCTAACAGCTGCTTTGTAAAAGATTCCCATTAAGACCATTTTCTGCCTACTCCAATTCCCGCACGCCTGTCAAAGTAATTGTGATTGCACTGATTGTTCTGAGGGTGTCAGCAATAAAAAAAAATTAAAAATCTTTTTATACTGGGTTGAAAAAAGCAACTTTAATACAATGGTAAATTGGTTAGGAGAAATGGTTCCTACCTCAGCCAGTTTTCCTGC
Organism: Pomatostomus ruficeps; assembly: GCA_013400735.1. Taxonomy (NCBI): domain Eukaryota; kingdom Metazoa; phylum Chordata; class Aves; order Passeriformes; family Timaliidae; genus Pomatostomus; species Pomatostomus ruficeps. The sequence continues at coordinate 3,989 of VYZT01036604.1, forward strand.
CCTGAAACCTTTGCAAATTCCCCAGTGCAGGAAAGCACAGGTGTCTCCAGGACAGTTTAAGAGAAGGAATTTGCTCTGTATCAGGTGACTCCTAAAACCCTAGCACAATTCCATTTTATGACAACAGTCTTTGTCTCCAGTTGTTACTTTGGCAACCTCAAAACTTTGATGGGTTTTTCACTCCCATTTATAGCAATTGTGGGGTTGATAAACTGAATGTAGCTGAAATGTTATAGCAGGGAAAAAAAAAAAGAAAAAGAAGCTGTTCAGGAGTGGGTGTGTCTAAAAGATGACAAGATCCCTTCAAACTGCTGCCAGTGGTTTCAGACTGACCAGCAGAAAGCCATAAGCCATGTAGGATAAAGAATGGGGTTTTATCTCATTTTTTCCAGATATTTTATTAGGTTCAGGATTTTAAATTAAACACATAGTTAAAGGGACTTGATCTCAGTTATTTTCTGATACAAATATGTAAATGACTGAGTGATAGTTAAAAATGGTCCAGGCTTTTGATCTGAAACAGCACCCACATAAATGTTTGTTGATCTCCTTGGATTTACTTATGCTTATTTCAACACAGATGCCTTTGCCCCTTTACATTTCAGATGCACTTTAGCTCTTAAACCACTGAAGGGTTTACCATTGGTTGGTTTCTAGAGATTCAAGATTAACAAATTTTTGACATTCTTTCTTCTAGCTACATGAGAATGAACATTAACATGATTAATGGGCATATGCTCCTGTGTTTCAGTGATTACTCCTCCACGCAGCATCTACAGGTTCAAATGAAAATGAAACAAATGACTTTTATTTAGAATCATACCCACTTTAAGAAGCTTCAGGCTAATAACTAGCAATTATGAATATTACTTTCTATCCCATGTAATCCATAGATTTTGAATTTTGGAATTATGGGTTATGTTTCACCTCTAATTGCAGTGATTTGGCAGAGATTGTTTTAATGCATTTTGCCCCAAGTGAGAAGGTATTTTGCTCTTGCTTCATGTTGGGTCAAAAGTAAAATGCACAAATCTAATGAAAATTCTCCAACCTGACTTTTAATACAGCAAAGTATGTTTATGGTTGACATACTTTGCTGACTACCTCTGCCTGGACTGCATGAAACATTAAATTTTACTCCCAAAATCCAGTTAGAGTTTAAACATGTCTAAGCAGTTTAATTTCATCAAATCTATGTGTTTTTTAAAACTGAGGTGCTCAGATTTTTTTAAGAATTAAAAATATCCTTAAATGACAGTATTTCTCCTTTACTGAGAAAGAAAGATTTGACTTTTGTTATTCCTGGAAATGAAAACTTTTGAGAAGTTGACATCTGAAAAGGTTCTGTTTTAAGCTGTGAAGTCAGTGAAGTTATTTTTCCCTCATTAGCTGGTGAATCCAAATTCTGGGTATAGATCAGATAACAGCTAAAGACTAAGATATCTGCATGTGAGGTCCTGTGCTAACCATCACACCAAAACAAAATACCTAAAAAGGCCCCTAAGCAAAGTTTCTAAATCTTTAAATAGGACATAATCTACAGTAAAAAACATCATTGAAAAGGAGACTTTTGCTCTTTGATTAATTATGAAAATTGTCTTTGGTATCCATGAGGAGTGATTGCACGTGTTCTTTATTACGTCTGGCTTTCCAGGGGTCAGCAGCACAAAAGTTTATTTGGTGAGTTGCCCATGTTCCATGTTCCATGACAACTTGTCTGAAGGGGTCATATTCTTGGACAGGGAATATTTCACTTTCAGGCTATTTTTTTATTAGTTCCTGGTGGCTAATATGGCTTCTCAGATGTGACTGAGCCTTAGTGCGTAAAATAAAGGGGTTAGTTATTCCAGCAAAAGATGCTGGCAAGGTGAATATAGGATCTTTCTGCCATCACTGCAGACAAGTCATGCTCTCTAGAATCCCTTGTGTCTCATCAGCTTCCCACAGCAGGATTTTCACAGGTTTATTTCTAGCTGTTTTTCTGATGGTGTGTATTAGAGGAAAGGACAGTTTGGCATTGCAGAGGCAAAAGGAGAAGACAGGCAAATAATTTAATGTCATTAATTTTACCTCATGATCTCTTGGCAGAAAACACTTTTATGAAGTAATTTTTGGAGTTAAGGCATAGTCTAAACATTTTTAGCTTGAAAATGGTGGTGAATAGGTTTTTATTTTCGTCCAGAGTTAGAAATGGTTTAACCAAGGTAACATGTTCACTGATGGCTTAAGGGCCCAGTCCAAGGACAGCACATACAAACATTACCTGTGAGAAACTTAAAAAACAAAATTCAACTACAAAGCTTTAAATCATTGTATGGGAAACTCTTCTTCTAAAAAATTTGATATATTCCATGGCTACAACTGTTTTGAATTTTATAAGAATGTCTCCCTCAATTTCCATTAAAATGTTAATTTTATGATGGTTTCTTGTAGGTCTCTGTTTATTCTGAGTCCATGAGAGTTAGCTGTTGGTTAGATTTTCCTGGGCAACCTTGTTTTTCCTAGAATTCTGTTGATGGGATTTTTTTTCAAATACTTGGTTTTTCTGGGACAAGAGACTGGGTGGCCAGGCTTCTTAATGGTGAAGTAGAGGTGTAACACCTTCTGAGAGAGTGGCAAAATTGTTCAAATCCCCACTGCTTTATAGGGATTAATTTAATGAGAGCTGTCAGTGAACATCGGAGGTGTGAGAGAAGTCCAAGGTGTTACAAGTGCTCTTGAAACCATGCTCTGGCTTCGTACCTGCCAACATTTCAAATGTTACAAGTGGTAGAGTTGGCAGATAGGCTGAGTCTGGTTCTTATGGCTGCCTGCTCCTGCAGAGCCTCCTGCCCCCTCTCTCCATCTCAGTTGGAGAGGCCAGTAGCATCTTGCTCTTGCAGGCTGGCTTTCCCTCCTGAAAAGTCAGGCACTCCTTGCTTGAATCCTCCTGCTGCTGATGTGTGAAAAGGCAAGACCTCACTGATCCTCTGCAGGGTATCCTGTGCCTGGCATTTTAGCAGCAGTAGAAATATTGCAAAATGAGCATGTTGGACCAGAAGTTGAATGTTGGCAGGTGTATTTCTAGGGCACAAATAGGAAAACTGGTCAAAGCAGTGGAAAGATGGATTTTGAAGGGAAATACTTAACAGACACACTATTAAGTTATTTAGCAAAGGGGAGTGGTGAATATGCTAGACATTGCAGGAGATGGTCTTTTAGGCATGAAGCAAGGTAGGACAGAAGATGAAATTGATTTCAGATTTGAAATCCTTAAATGAGATTAGAAAAGCAAACAATTTTCTCTTTGGTGGATAGATATTCTTGTGAGTCTACATGTGCTGTGTGAAATAGAAAACAGGTAAACTTGTGCCCTAGGTCCATCAAATTACTCAGGATTTATACACAGTTTTATAGACAAAGAATCTAAGTATACCCAGGATGCACCTGATTTCCTGTGTTGTCACTGCAAAATATATCTCTGCATGCTCAGCAAGCTCAGTGAAACCAGCATGAATGTGAGATGTTAAGCGGGTTTATATAGCAGATGACCACTTGTCTGGGATTTTCAAGTGCTTGGAAACTCAGTAGATTCAGAAACTGTGAGCAAATGACCAAATTCCTTTTGACCCCACAGGAAGCCAGCAGCAAAATGTGTAAAGGGAGGTAAATGACTCACAGAAGTGAAAAGCTATGGCCAGGAGTGTCAGAGTTGGCAGTTATGCTTCTTACTCAAAAACCGAAACCCACCAAAGGAAAATTCAAGGAGACTGCACCTGGCCTGTGTCTATTGTGGCTGTGGCGATGGAAGTAAATAAGAAAGCAAACCCCTAACCTCCAACCAGCTGAATCTCTCTCAGCAAAACTCTTATTTTCACCTCAAAAATGAATCTAATGATGAACCACACAAACAAATGTTGGCCAGACCGTTCAGTCATTGCTCTCATCAGAGACAGTAATGCTAAGAACTGCTTCTCTGGTTACTCAAAAGCTGAGCTTCTCTTCCTTCAGGCAGCTCATATTTTTTCCTCACTGCACTGCTGATCTGGTTAGCCCATAGTTGTCTGTGTATGCTGCCCACACTCACTGCATTTATCTCTAGAGAAGGGAGTGTGCGTGGTGGGGAAGTACAGGATCCTCCTGAGATGGAGGAATTACCCAATTACTTTGTCCTCTGAAGAGTTGTAGACAGTGGAAAGAAAAAAGAGGATAGCTGGTATTCGACTTTAAAAAAAAACCCCAAAAAACTAAAACCCCAACAACTCATTCTGGGCTTGAAAATCTTAATAGTTCTCTCCTGATCGGAGACACACAGAAGGAGAACACAGAAGAGTCTGTGACTCCAAGAGCAGGTGTAATTGCAGGTGCACAGAACATGCCTGGAGAAGGCATCAGAGGGAGGTAGTTCCTGAAAATCAGGTGGCGCTGGGAAAGCTGAGAGCAGGAGAAACAAAGTAGAGTGGTGCTCTGTAAACACCCTTTGACAAAATGTGTAGAGCACACCTGGCTGTATGGATGAATCTGAATGCCTCTGGTTGAAACTTCAGCATGCGTCACCCATTTCCTCATGAATGCTCTAATCAACAGATTATAATACAAAAGGAGCCTAAATCCTCACATATTAAGGAAAGAAGTCGAGGCTGTCTTCAGAAAAAGCCTAAACATCTTGCTCTAAGAGGTATTTTCCAAGTTCTGCGTCTTCGATTTGGACCTGTGTCTCCAATGCTGAGATGTGATGATGGTTAGCCAGCTCATGTTGCTTCCTCCCTGGCTAACTCTGAATCCTGGCATGATGAATGGGACAGACTTTGGTGGGTCCATGCTTAAAGCAGGATGCCTTGTGCCTCATTCTGCACCAAACTCTCCTCTTCCAAGTAGGAGCAGGGCATAAACCCAGCAAGGAAACCACACTCTGCTCTGACAGACATATGCAAAGTATTCCTAATGTTAAATTATTATGGTGATTTATCTTATGGTGTCTTTGGCTGGTTTGGTATTTTAGCACTGGATACACCATGCAGACAGGAGATTATGTGTTATCCACCCTCTCCCCAGTCCGTCAGGTGGAATATTTTGTTACAGCATGCCTGTCTGGTCTATGGCCTGAGGTTTCCTTTAATGCCAAGAGGAGGACTGAAGAACAGAACAGGGAGGAGCCCATCTTGCTCCTGTCCCCAGTGGGAATTGGTGTCTGGGAGAGACATGCAGCTGGCCACAGGGGCTGGAGAGCACCTCTGGGTGCAGCAGCACTGGCGTTTTGTGTCACGAAGGGCTGCAGTGAGCAAGGCAGCTCCTGCCATGTAACTTCACTTCTTCCTTAATGGTGAGTGTTTGGCTTTGAAGCTCTAGTCTCCCCTGATCAGTTTACTCCATAAATTAATGTGTTAATTGTATACACAGTGTTGTCTATTAGGGAGGTGTGTGTTTGATAGCCTCCAGCTGTGAGTTTGTAGAGATCCTGTTGTAGAAATCATTACAAGGAGCAGTTTTCACAACCTTTTAAATGCACTCTTAAAAGTAACAGTTACAGGGCCTTTAAGGTATGCAGCTGAAACATGTTTGGAGAATAGCTCTTTCAGCAACTCCATTGTTAACTTGATGTTAGACTGGATTGCATGATGCCAAATTAGCCACACACAACATATCATCCCACTAACATCGTAAGTGCTTCTCTTTTTCTTAAAAAAAATTCAAAAAAACACAACCATTTTTAAAGCTTGTACTTCAGAAATTCTTTTGTAACAGGTTCCATCTGTTCTTAATTTCTTTACTAAACAGGCAGGCTAGAAAGCAAACCCTTTACTTCCATTGACTCCTTGTTTGAGTCATGGCTCACAAAAGTGTGCAGGCGCTCTGATCCTGAGATAGAGGCAATTGCATGTTATATATTTACAACAAATCTCTTTGGCCTCTCAAATGCAGCAGGCACTACTGTTAATATACCGAACCCTGTGTATCACACAGGCAGAGCCACAGCAGATGTATTTTAATGTTTGGTTTTGAATTTGTCATCTTCTTTCTTTGGACATTCATGCTTAAACCTATAAAAATAAATAAATTTAAGTTTGTTTCTTTTAATGATAGGAACTGAAGTCCAGTTGATATGGGGAATAGAGGTCTACTGTCAAAAACTACAGTTTCACAGTCGGTCAAATGAACATTTCTGAGGTGCTCCAAAGCTTTTGGACATCAGTAGCTTTGAGAGTGTCTACAGAGACATTCACACCCACTGTCGTGGTTTTGATCCTGGCTAAGTGCCAGGCACCTAGAGCAGCCACTCACTCGTTCCCTCCCCTGCCACAGCTGGGCAGATGAGGGAAGGAGAGGGGAAAAAAACCGAGGGAATTAACTCAGAGGTCTATGAGTTGAGATAAGGAACTGTGAGAAAACGCTCCAAGGACAAACCAGGCTCAGCTTAAAAGTTGTAAAGTGAAATTTATTACTACTTGAGTTAGAAGGAGGATATGAGAAATAAACTAAACCTTTAAAAGACACCCTTCTTTTCTCTCCCCACTACCCCCCCTCTCTCACCAACAGTGCAAGGGGGGCAGGGTGTGNAACCCGATGGACTGCAGTGGGGACAATCCGCTTCACCATGGGCTCACCACGGCCTGCAGAGGAATCTCAGCTCCAGAGCCTGGGGCATCTTCTCTCCTTCCTTCTCCACCGACCTTCGTGTCTCCATGTTGTTTCCTTCACATGTTCTCACATCCTCCTCCTTCTCTAACTAAAGGCAGCTGCGTGTACATTTTGTTTTGATTTTTCCTTAAATATGTCATCACAGAGGCGTAACCAACCTTTCTCAATGGCCCAAACATGGCCAGTGGCATGTCCATCATCTTCAGAGCCATCAGATTGGCTCTGCTGGAAATGGTGAAGAATTCCAGAGACTTCTCACAGGAGCCATCTTTATGGCCCCCTCCCCTCTACTAAAACCACAACACCCACCACCAAAGTATGCAACCTGAACAACAGATAATGAATTTTCACCACTACAAGCAGCTGTATGTGTGAGGGGCCAAGAAGCAGCTCAATGCATGGTTAAAAAACACCTGCACGTTCAGCTGGACCTGTGTTCCAGTGGTTGTGGCTGGAAGTTTGTCACAAAAGCAGAAACAATCCATTTTTTCTTTCCCTTTTTACAGTAATCTTCTCTCTCCAAATCTGGAAGGGCTGGGGGTGGAGGGTGAGACCAGAGAGGAAGCAAGCACTAGAAGGTGAGAAAATAATGCAGTGGAAGTTAAAGCACCTTGATCCAAGGAGACACTGACCTACGTAATGTAAATGGGAAAACTTGAAGAAAGAAATGGTTTGCAAACAAATAATTGAAGGTTGACCTCGATACTGAAAGGGGAGGGGAGGAGAGGTAGAGAAGGAGAAAGAGGAAGAGAGAAATGAAGACCTGTGTAACGTAAATCAAAAATACTTCAATATAAGCATTTACAGACCAGCTGGAGCCCAGAGAACCTACTCCTGTCGTCTAGACCCAGAAAGTTTCAATATGCAATTTTCCCAAATACTCTAAAGTGCTGCTTGTTTCAAGAAAAAAAACTTTACAAGGGTCTGGAATTTGCTATTTAAATTGTATAGAGAAGATTCATGTGGTAGGTCACAAGCATGCTGCCCTACTTCACCAATCCTTTCCAACAGGCAGCCTGCTTCATGCATGCTGCTATCAGGCTTTTCCTGAATTTACTGGGGGCCTTCACTGATGTAATAATACAGTAGGTTCTAAAATGCTTGAAAAATATGACAAAGATTAAGATTAAACAAAACATTTTTCTTGGTGATAAATTTAAGCAAATTGAATCTAATTGCCCAATTTTATTCCAAGACAGAGTCTGTGCTGACCTTAGACTCAAGTATTCTTCCTGCCTTTTGCAAGCCTGAATACATGACATCATTTGGACAATTTGCACATATTTATACAATTTGTCATCATTCTGTCTTTACAGTCTGGAGAGTTACAGGATTTGCCTCTAGGCTTACTTTTCTCCCTGCATAAAATGCTTTATGAGAATCATATGCTTGCAATACTATTTTTAAAAACTGAAAAATTTAAGTAAACATTGGGAACCTACTTCATATTTAAAGCTGATATGAAGAAAATAAATAGTGAGCAGAATAACAGGGGCTGGCAAATTCTAAACCCAAGCACATACTGGAGGCACAAGTGGGTTTTTTTTCCTTAGGCTACCTTTGACATGGGTATGTATGAACAGCATGGGCCAGGATACTATTTCAGAGATGGGGGTAGCATTAAATGATTTTTTTTTTGTGCTTTCACCAAATGTAATTAACTCCTGTACCTTATTATCATATCAGTCAATTGCATGGATTATCAGGAAGATTAGGAAAGTGGTTGTTTGGCACACAGTCCAAACTCAGATGCTTTTGAGATGAAGAAAAAGGAAAATATTGGCACAGTGGAGAGAAGACTCAAGAGTTTGCAAACTAAATGCTTATAGTTAAATCCTGAGTAGTTGGAGCATGTGAATAAATTGTCTGAATTTTTCAAGTGGGTACGTAAACCAAGGAATACTTCAAATGAAAATTAATTTTTGAGAATTTAAGTCCTTAAATTGTAAGTTTACACAGAATCAGAGTGTATCCTGAGTTGGAAGGGATCCAAAAGGATCACCAAGTCCAACTCCAGGCCCCGCAAAGGCCCATTCCCAAGAATCACACCATGTGCCCGAACACACACAGGTTTGAACTCTGTCAGGCTGGTGCTGTGACCATTTCCCTGGGGAGCCTGTTCCAGTGCCCAAGCACCCTCTGGGTGAGGAACGTTTTCCTAATATCCAACCTAAACCTCCCCTGAAACAACTTCAGGCCATTTCCTGAGATCCTGTCACTGGTCACCAAAGAGACGAGATCAGTGCCTGGCCCTCCTCTTCCCCTCATGAGAAAATTGTAGACTGCGATGAAGTCTCCCCTCCGTCTTTTCTTCTTAGGTCTGCCACATTCAGCTTCTAGATTTAAATTGGAACACTTTTTGCTTGTTTGTAGTAGTGCTATTCCCAAAGCAGTCTTCAAAAGAAAACAGCAGAATATGTTCTTGAGAGGGCTGAGACGCTCTTTTCCTAAAATAATATCTGTGAACTTTATTTTATGTGTAGACTATGTCTGTGTTTGGCTTCTCATCAGGGCAAGACTTGACAAGGCACCAATATTCCCTTATATCTGCTTATTTACTCCTGCATCCCAAAATACAGATCAGAGGTGATCTCTACAGCAGACTGGCTGAGTCACTACTTGAGAGTGGTAGTAAATACAAATATGAAGTTGACAGAACTCATTTGCTTTACCGTGTTTTTTTTTTTTTTACTTCCTTGTTCCTATAAAAGGATCTGGTACAATTTTTTTTCCCCAAAAGGTTAAAAAAAAAAAGTGAATTTAAAAGGAAAAACTCTTTCCAATTTCCCTAAAGTCATATTTTTTCCATTTTGAATCAGCATTTTCCTTTGAATTTCACTTTATCATTTTAGAATAGTTATAATTAATGCATGACTGAAAAAGAATTTTCATCTCAAGTTGAATGAAATTTTTTTGTTCAAGTAACATTTTTTCAGCATTATGGTTTGACCATCAAATCAAGAAAATCTGCAGTGTGTGCAGCTAGTAAGACCTTTCTTCCACAGTAAGAAACAGGCTTGGTCATTGATTTCAGCTAGCATAAAATGAAGTCCTAATCGATTCACACCAACAGCTTTTAACTTTCAGAGGGGGCTCACATTTGAATGATAGACTGAAAGTGAGTGTTCCATAAACCTGGTAAACACTTTAGTGCTCTTGTAACTCAGTAGATGTGCATTGAGCTTTATAGACAAAAGCAAACCTTCTAAGTTATTATGGACAAATAGAGAGGAGACAAACAGCAGACTCAGAAAGGTGAGGATGGATGAAGATGGTAACCACCATTTGAAGTATATTTCCAGTGGGTAATTGGAAGCAGGGGTCAGACATTCTGGCTTCTTGAAACAATCACTTTTTTTAGCGGAGTTAGAGGAATAAAGATGGAAGGCTTTAGTGAAAGCAGTAAGGGATGAAATCAGAAAGATAAACACAGAACCTTGCTTTGGGGGCATGCATTTCGGGCCCAGTGATGGATGCAGGGAAAGCAGTATGGTAGGTGTATAAAGCATCAGCACGTGGTAGTTTGGGCACTGAAGAACTTTTTTCTGACCTTGTAAGTGAAAACAAACCTGTAGAGATACTTTAAACGTTCCTTGGGACTGAAGGCACACCACAATTTTGCAGAAAGATTCAGTTAATTAAAACCTGCTACAAAAAACACAGCTATCAATTCATTAAGTGGTCCTGTGCGGTAACAAGCTGCTAATGCAGCTTGCGCAGACCCCGGTGCCACTTGCTACGATCCTGCAGGCAGCGATGAGGCAAGACTTTTGCCCATGCTTACCTTTATTCACCACCACTTAATCTTTTCACAATCAGGGTCTAAGCATCTGTCAATAAGTCCTGACCACACAGGCACATTGACTTATAATCTGATTTCTATTCAGTATGCACACAGGTTATCAATGCACATATTTGGTGCCCTTCATTAGTTTAGTGTGCTATCTTTAGAGGAAAAGTCAATGGCCTGCCCATCTCAATGGATACCTTAGAATAAATTTGTGAACTAACTACAAAAGAGTACATAAAACCAGATGAGGCATGACAGAATTAAAGTCTTTGAGTCAGAGGCTCAGCGGTGGCAAGCAGCCAGCTGTGCCACTGCCAGTTAGGCCATGCGTATTACCATTACAATTATATCGAAGGGAAATGACTTCATGCACAGGGTATGGCTTGAATATTAAAAATTCCTTGAGCGAAATGAAAAGCGAATTACAGTATGATAGCAAAAGAGTGCAAACATGTTTCATTTTATTTCAACACTATGCTCCAGCAGATGCACTGGTAAGCAAAGGAAATTACTAGGTCTCAGTTTCATGTTCCAGGGCTTTACTGATTGGAGGACAGATTTACAGCACATGTAAGAAACAATTAGAATAGGGACTCCACCAACAACAAAGCAAGGGAATAAATTCCGATAATGAGACGGGAAAAGTACAAGGTAGAAATGATCTATGTGCTTGCATTCAAGGTATAAAATGTCAAAAAGCCCTGTGTCAGCATGAATTGCACTAGGCAACAGATGGTGTACAGATTACACTCTCTCTCCTCCTCTTTCTCCCTGCGTCTCTTTCTTTTATAGGTTTCTTTCCAAAAAAACTACAGATTTCCCCCAAACATTTCGCTATTTATTGGCTGTCAACTGAATAACCATAAATGTTTGGTTGGGAGATTGTTGGGGAAAGAAAGAAGGGAGGGAACAGACAGGACAAACTTCAAAGTTTTCCCAGTTATATTGCATGAACAGGAGATCCACTCTTTACATTCTGAATAGTTGCTTTTGGTTAAATTGTTTAGGCTGAAAATTTTCTTTTTTCTTCTTTTCTTCACCTTTCTAGAGACAATAACTAAGTGTCATGCAAAAAAGAAAATGAGGTGCCTGCAGAGTAAAGACTCTGCAGTGCTGAAGTCATGTCTGACATGCCAGCAATGAAATGGAGCTCAAAAAAACTTGTTGCTTCATCTTAGCATCTATTTATACTGCCTAGGCAAAGTTCCTGGATCATGAAAAGGTCTCATTTTGTGAGAAAAACTCATGAGCCATGGAGGGATCTCATATTTGTTGCATACTTTCACTTTGGTGAATCATAAACCACAACAGTTTATAGCTATGAACTAACCAACACTGCAAAAGCCTTATGAGTAGGGATTATTTTATCTGTTTCCCCAGTGCAGCCACTTTGTGTGTGAAATTGTGATAGGGCAATTTAGGGCAAATGAAAACAATAATATGGGAATGCCAGTCACATTAGGCATTTTATACTCAGAAGCACAAGAAACTTGAGATTTTACAGTTGCTGTTGCATTTCTAACCTGGTACCCATTCTTTTGTTTTTAACAATACTGTTTTGTTTTCACAGGGGCTAAATACTCTGGAAGAACAAGATGAAAATAGTACTCTGGATGACATTTTTCTAATTTTCCACTTCTAAATTTGAAAATTTTTAGATGCCATTTATTCAGAATACAACTAAACCAATTGCTACCTTTTTTTCTCCTTTAGTTCTCACAGTGTATTTTATGGGTAGAAAACTGCTAGTCTTTGGACAATCTAAGTGCCCAACATTTATTTTAAAGTTCAAAGCTTCACTGTATTTTTATGATACTGTGCCTTGCACTTCCCACCCAGACCAATGCAATCCATTTAAAGCAGACTGGTTTTGTAAATTGCTTGATCACAAAAATACTAGAGATGCAGATTAACCAAAGAAGCAAGGGAGGGTTTTAACCAGAAGTTATGACCCCTTCATAGCCCATTAACACCTGATGAAGTGGCCCACACTCCTCTGTTTTGTGGTACTGCTGCAGCTGTATTTTAGCCTTGCCCATCACATCCTGCCCCTGGGTCCTGCCCATGCTCCTGCTGCTAATCCCCACTGGTCTCATCTGGCAGGAACAGGTTATGATTAGAGGTATTTTGTGAAGTGGGAATAAGGGATGCTGTAAGGGGCAGTGGTTTCTGAGATACTACTCCAACTTTCATAAAAATGCCTGCATTTTTATTGAAATGAGGAATTCTGATGAGATGGAAAGACGACTGAGCAGTCAGAGGAACATCTACAAGTGGCTGACAAAAAGACTCCTAGTGAGGAATAATATTAAAGACTGAAGACTGAGACTACTGGACATTTTATTACATAACCTGAGCAAAGAGTTTTCTAAATACACAAAGATTTTCCACATTTCACAACTTAGACATTTAGCTCCAGATCATACTGTTGGGAGTTAAAAGTTCCATATTTTCAAGTGGTAAGAGTGGCTACAGCTTCATAGTCTGCACCCAGAGGCTCCAGAGCACATGAGGATGTTACTTCTTTCCATCTCTACCATCTCAGGATCCTGAATTAATTTCTAGAACTTAATTAAAACTTCAGAATACCTCTGTAGTATAAATATTCTAATCACTTCCCCATTATACAGATTGTGAACAGAAAGAGAATGAGATTTTTAAAAATCCTTAGCATTAAGCTAATTGATTCCTTTGAAGTCTCTAGGAATATTACAAAGAACATGAAAGCCAACAGAGTTAAGCCAGCTTTAAGTGCCAGATTTTCAGAGGTCTTATTAGAACTGCTTAAAAAAATAAAAATTCCATTTGCATAGAAAACTGAAGTTTATTTTTTACATCAAATCAAAACACAGATTAAAAATTTCTCCTAGAACTAAAATTTCAGTTTGGAAGCACCAACATATTCAATTTTCATGTCATTTGCTAATATTTTAACATAATTATATTTGTTGTCTAGCTTTTTATGTTATTGAATATGCAATAAATTTTCAAAATGAAATATAAGAAAACAGTAAAGTTCCACTTTCTCTTTATTTGTATGAAATATCATCTACTTCAATTAGATAAATTCAATCCAATTAGTTTGATTTTCAGTTTTAGGAAATGTCATATACTTTGCCACATCTCTGTGAAATGCATTGAATCCGAGAAAAAATGAAGATGGAAAATCATTTCACCTAAAGTGTTTAACCATTTCTAGCACTTAGTTCCTAAAATATGAAAATTAGTTGCCTTGAAGGATCTTTATAAGTACCTGAACTGGCAAGATATATGCCATTTAATGAACTGCATCCAAGTTTATATCCTCAGATTTAGAAAGAACTTTGTAAAATATGGTTCTCATGTGCTCGAAAATCCCACCCAGGCCCACCTTACTTCAGGCCACTGAACAAGTAGGTGGTGGTGCTGGTGAAACATGATGCAAAAATCTTAACCGTAACAGCAAGTGTAGCTGTCCTCCTTTTACAATTAGAAAAAGGAGATAGTATGGGATTTGTGTAGAAGGCAGGCAAAATCTAGACTAAAAAGAGAGCCAGACACATCACTTCCATCCTGGTTTTATACTCTTTCAGCTGGCAGTGGAAAGAGAAGTATATTTTTCCTATGGAGCCAGAAGTCTGTACAGGTAGCAGTTCTTCTGCTGCTTTTGTCTTATGACAGGACTACTCCATTTCATTTGCACTGACCTAGGTACTAACACTTTTTGGGGACCACAAAACTGCCCAGTGTTCTGCGGGACAATTTATCCAGCGCCCTCAGTCAGATAGACGGCTGCAGAGGAGCGGTATCTATCTATATACCTAGGTATTGCCTTTGAAGTGGAGGGCAGAGCAGTCATTATTAATAAAGCAGATAGAAGCAAAGAATTGAGAATGGACTCTCTGATAGCATCACCCAGGTTTTACTGTCTCTTCAGAATATGAGCTATCAGAAAGACATGGATGGGGTGGTTACACAGAGTTTTAAGGGGAAAGGAAAGGGGTGGTCAGAGGGGAAGGGTCCAGGGTCTCATCAAATCACAGATTGATGGGGATGACAGTTCTCCAATGAGTTCTGGGCAAAGGCACAACATATTTGCATTAACCAATTGGTATAACAGAACAGTAGAAGTGTCTAGTAACTCTTGAATAGTAATACAATGTGATGAATATTAAAATAGCAGAGGTGGAACACGGTCTTTGATTGACAGGGCTAAAAGGTGGCAGAGAGGGAATTTCCCCCAAGCATGCTGCCTCCATCTTCCTCAGATTCGCTATCCTGGGAAGGAAAATCTGCCCAAGTTATTTCTCCAGTTCTCATGGAGGCAGCTGGTTGGGCCACTACTACAGGTACTATGATGGTCATGCTGGGAACTCTTGAGTTTTTGAGTATTGCTTTCTTCTTTTTTTTCAGGGTTAAATCTTGTGAACTTCTCTCCTTTCATTGCCTCAATTTCTCTAAAAATACACACTGTAGAGAAGTTGTGAATACAAATTAATGAATACCAATTAACATACAGTGCAGAGGAAACCCTTAGTATTTAGTACCAGATTGCTCAGTTTTACTTTTTGGATCACTTTCTAATTTTAATCCCAGTTTACTTTAGAATCCTCATGCGAATCACTTTGTTTTTCAGTTCCCAATATACATATTCATTATCAATTATTTGACATTGTATATTTTCAAGCCTATGATATGTTCAAAATTTCTTTAAAGAGAAATAGATGTTATTCTTTTACTCATCGGCCCCCTGGATCAATGGAAGTGAAATTCTGAAGGCAGTCCAGTTAGAGACAAAAAATACATGTGTGTGTGTATATACAGATATATGTATATGCATATGCACATGCGTTGTTATGAAAGGTTGTATTACAATTCCTGCTTAAATGGATACAATTATAAGTTCAAAGGAAAACTTCTCACACAGAGGTGAATGTGCATGCACTGACAGAGCTGACTCAGATTGCTTTGTACAATAGGGACAGCATGACCATCAACTCCCAGAATTAAACCTATTCATCTGAAAAAGATCTCAACTTACAACATTTCTAGTCCAAGAAATAGGCAAAATTAAAGGCAAGTTTTCAAGTCAAAATGAAAAACAACCCAGCTAAAACTGTCAAGGTCAAGCTGTGAAAAAGTTAATAAAAAAACCTGTGATCTGTATCATTACTTTTTGTGAGGAACTCTCTTTTTTAATAGTTTGTACACTTAAAAACTGATCAAATGTAAATGCAGCAGTGGGTTGGGAGCTGCTTTGAGGAAACTGCAAATGTAACTGATAATTTTGACTCCAGCATGAACTTGCCATGCACTATGGATTCAAATTATATTTTTGTGGCATTACACTGCTTTATTGTTTTTTCTCCCTGTTTCATTTTTCCTTTGATGTAGAAAATCAACAAAAACTAATGAAGTATAAATGATGGATATGTTAAACAGAAGCCAGTGATATTAGTTTAGTTAGGGGAAAGATGTGGTAAAAATAATCCACACCTCTCTTAGCTTATTTTGGTTAACTTATTTTGGTTGTGAAAAAAGTTAGCATGACTGTTGTACTTGGCCATTAAAAATAGAGGTTAGATTATGTAACTTACTTTTAAAGTTTCTTTCTTTTTTCATAAAAAAATTTATCCAACAGTGCTAGTTAACAATGCCACTCTTTAAGTCTCTGCAGTTTGTTTCTTCTCTGAGACACAGATCAAACAAATAGTGCTGTTTATTTTTTCTTGAAGTAGTAAATAATATCTGTTACAAAGGCACATGACAGCTGATGTGTGATCTACAGGCTATAGCCTCTTGCTGAATCTATGGTAGTGCTGATAGTGCTGCATCCTCTCCTATAACTTTAAAAGCCTGTCTTTCAAAAATATTTTACTGCAGGCATGACTGTAGGTTGTTGCTGTCCTCATTTATACAACTCATGATGTAAGCCTGAATTGAAATCATTAGCAACCTACATTTTTTTAATAGTGGACATTATCTAATGCTGATGCCAAAATTACTTCCTTTGAGTTTCTGACAGGAGATGCACTCAACCTGATGCAGCCAGGTATGGGAAAGCTGTGTGGCCCCCTGCCAGAGCTGTCACTGACACCTCTACTGCTGAGCTTACTGCACACAGGTCTGCATAAGCTAAGAGCAGGGCACCCAAGGAGGTGAAACCCTGACTACTGATCAGGACATGAGGATTCAGCAAGGGATGCTTACTCCCCTTTGTTGCCTGCTCACAACTGTTCTGAAGAGTTATTAATTCAATTCTCTGTAATGCTGCATGGGAACCAGTACAAATGCCTATGTAAATATGAATGTGCATGTTTTTCTCCTTTGGCATCACCCTTTACCTGCTCTTACTAAGAGCTGTGTTTCGAAGCACATTAAATTAACGTAAGACCCTGTGGCCAACGGCTGCCACGCCAGTATGTCCACAAGAGGTAAACTTTCTCAGAACACATATATAACAATGATTATATGAAGCCTTGAATATGCTGTTTTGTGATTTATTGATAGGTTCCACATCCTTGAAAGGATGCCTTGCTTTTTAAATGGTTTAAAATGGAATAGAGCAGATATTTCAACATTCTAAGGAGAAAAAACCCTGAAATAATCTAATTCAGCTCTACAGACACGAATACTATTTGTAGACCCACACTCTTCCAAGTTTTGTTTGTTTGAAGGAGTAGATGATAAAAGACATTAGAATGCAGGCGGACTTCCACTAAGGGAAAATTATTTCTGGAAAAAACCTCCTACATTTGTTTGCACACTCACACATACAGATGGGGTATAGCATTATGCCATATGGAAGATAACCTAAAATATTAAAATACATTAATCCTCTTGCCCTGGAGGCCTGCTGGCTGATTACAGACAACTCACTGGGGGTTTACACTCCAGTAAATTCACTTAGTTTCATAACATAGGTATTTGCTGGTGCTGTGATACACTGTAGGGCAATGAGCCTATTGATCTGCTGTTATTAGATGTGTTAAGGCTCTGAAACATATTTAAGAAATAAAGTAATTTAATTGTAAAATTTTTGAAAAAGTTAAATGTTATAAAGCTTCAAGTGTGCAGCAGAAAGTTTGGCACAATGTTGTCTTATTTCTCTAGCAGTTTCAGATGTTGCTTTTTTTCTGAATTTCTTTGCAGACCAGAGTGCTTCTTACTACATCTCTTTTTGTTACACCCATGCACTTGTGTACTGCAGCATTACAGCATCATGACAGCAAAAGGGGATGTTCAGCCTTTTCCAGCCAGCTTCCAACCCTTCTAGCTGCCTCCTACCTGTGACTGTAACTTCGATTTGTTGAACTGGTACTTAATCGTGGTCAGAGGAGGCTGTAAATCCCACTCTGGTGATGTTCCTTTACTCATTGCTGGTTCGAAGCAGCTGCATGAATTTTGGGTCCCTTGAGGTATATCAGCTTCAATGAGGATAAGATAATGGAGTCCTTTCTGCTGTAGGGAGATACCACTCACAGGAGGACAATAAATTAGCAAAAATCATCAGCATTTTTAGGGAGCAAATATGAAAAAGAAATAAAACAGAATGTTATCATGAGCAGAAACACCCTGTTGGATGAAGCTACTGGTGTTGGATTGCGTAGCTAGTTGTTTCTGAACATAAACACACTAGTAAATGAAATTTCAGCTACCATGATGCCTGTATATGCTGGTAAAACAGGCCGCAGGGGAACCGTAGTCACATAAAGCAACTTCCCTACAGATATAGCAGGCCAGGTCTCCAGAACTTCTGTAAATCACTTTAATCTGACCAAGTGTCTTGCCGTTATCATGGTTCAGCCTAAGGAAACCTCTGACTGAACCACAGAAGTCTCACTTCTGACATGTGTTTTATGTTCGTATAAAATAGGGTGTATTTGTAAACAGTGAGAGAATATGTTCTTCATACATCGTCTTTCAGAAGACAGCCAAGCAGCCTTCTCTTGTTGTTAGCCTTTGCTATTTCAGCAAACTAATTTTTTTTCCATGTACTCTTTCATTTCTAGACTGCTTGGGCCCAGCCCAATTTCTTTTGAAGTCAGTGGAAGGATCTAATGTCAGTGGGAGCTACCTGAGGTCACTGAGGCTAATTTCCCTCTTTGGGAAATAAAATCTTCCAAAACAAACTAAAAAAATAAAAACACCAAAGAGAAATTCTGTTCTCAATGTCACTGTGTCAACTCTTGATAGATTTACCCTGAAGAAGACTTAACATGTAATTAGATGTTGTTCACTTCCCACTTCTAATCTCTTCCTTAGCTTTGCCAAATATTCACCACAGGTAGCCTAGCCTTGCATTTGGTCTTCATGTGTCCATGCTGGTCTGATGGCCGAGTATCCTTCCCTTGTCTCAGTTTCCATCCACCCATTTTGCATTTGGACAGGGCTGACACCATAGCCAAGGTTACCAGTCCTGCTGCCGCTGTCTCCTCCCTCTGCCACAGCCTCGTGGTCCCCCAGTGCTCTTCCTTTGCTGCACATTGCTGATGTTTCCTCGCTGTCAGACCATGCCGTTGAAACAGCTGTGTCCATATCAGCACTCCATACACACTTGTTTGCAGGGGGCCAAGCTGGTGCCATCATCCATGGCCAGGAGGGTGAGGTGCGGACAGCAAGGGCTCTCCATGGCTAATGGGGGGATGATGGATGAGCTGGACAGCCTGGGGTCTCACTGGCAGCACTCATCTCCTGCCTGGCAGCACTGGCAGCTCCCTGCTGCTTCAGAGCAGGTCAGTGTGTATCAACTGTTTCTCACTCAACTCACTGCTGCAGTGAGTCCTGCGGTGAATGTGTTCAGCCCATGGAGAAGGGTCATCTGCGCTTGCCAGAAATTCAGCAGATGACATCTAAGTGGTGCTAGTCTAACTAACTAACTACTTTTCTTCAACTATCAACTAATCCAGCACATGAAGTGATGTTGTTTAAGCTGGCATTAAGCGTGGTGTAATATGTACCCTGATTCCTTTTATTCAAGTGTTTTTTTCTAGTGAGTGACTGTCAACTGCTTGCATTAGCTAATTCATAGAAGACAGCCAAGAAATGTTATGGCATTTGTCATCACTGCATTTATGTGAGTCACTTCTTCCCGGATCTCAGTTTCTTTATTTTCAAAAGTCGAAATAGATGATCAGTGCTTATTTCTTGGGTAGCAGTCTAGAAATCTTCAGATATAATATTTCCTAACTACCCATACGTCATTGTTAGTTGCTACTTTATTAATTTCCACATTTACCGCATGACTTTGTCTTGGTAACCATCTCATTTCTAATGACTGAACTTTGTACATCTGCTCTTACTGAAAAGTACCATTGGCTGATTATATTACTCACTGCCATGGCATTATAACACACAACCAACCCAAAGAGTATGCAAGTCCCAATTTCACAAACCAGATATCTCCTGATATCTACTGTAAGGTAGGATTGGCCACCCAAGTTTTAAAGCACTGGAGTTTCTTAAGAATAAAAATTACAGTCACTTCACACCCTCTCAAGAAAACTACTCTCTTTAGACAGCAAGGCACAGTCAGCTACCATTCAGCTGAAGCAGTGTATTAAGAAACAACCGCCAAAACCTCTAAACAGACTAAGATGTAAGAACAAGAGAATTTTTAATTT
Organism: Pomatostomus ruficeps; assembly: GCA_013400735.1. Lineage (NCBI taxonomy): Eukaryota > Metazoa > Chordata > Aves > Passeriformes > Timaliidae > Pomatostomus > Pomatostomus ruficeps. The sequence goes on from VYZT01036604.1 coordinate 23,999, forward strand.
TTCCATGTAAAAACTTTTCCAGCCTCACAAGTATGGCATTTCTGGTTTCATCAGAAATATTTCCCTGAGAATAATGTCATTTACACTATGCCTCTAGATCTGCAGCAGTAAATCTTTAGTTTAGACTGGTGAACCTTTTCGTACAGCTGACTTGACACTGTGGTAGAGAAAAGGTAGGCAAGGAAAAAAAAATAGGAAGTTTTACATTTTACCCTGAAAACAGTTAATCTTCCCCTGTAAAACTGTAAAATTTCTCCTATAAATCAAATACATGGATTTCTTTTTAAAGAAAAAAAAATCCATTGAAGTAAAGGGATTTTTTTTTTTTTAAGGGAAAAGTAGCTGTCCACTAAAATGTGTGGGAAACTATTTCAGACAACTGTTGTTTTACAGATCCTAACCTTAAGGCCACATCAGCCTTGAAGTTCTGCTGTACAGCTTAAGTGTGTTACGTAAAAATTGGATGAAAATCAACACGCCTCTGATGTAAAATGTTAAAATGTTAAAAATTCTTTAAAAGAAAATTACTTCTTTTTTCAAAATCCTAAAGCATGAGAACATCTTAAATACATATATCCATCATCCTGTACATTTCAGATAATTTAAGACTTTTAAAATGAAACATGATTCCTTTGTGAGTGCCATCATTTTTGCACTTTGGTGGAGAAAGAAAACTTCAGAGTCTGTGGATGCAGTTGTGGCAACCCTTCTTACACTGAGTAGTACCTTTTGCTGACTGTTGTCTTACAGCCCTTTCTAGGTATAGCTGCAACATAAGTTGGAGAGCAGCATCCTAAATGATTAATATTAATCTTGAGACAAAAAGCAGACCCATTTTGTAGTGGTCCTAAATTTTCTCATTGCATTTTGTCCCTGGGACAGGATATGGCTGTTGCATCTTTCAGGTATTTCACTCCACTCACCCTTCTTCATCCCACCTTTCTAGATATGTTTTAAGTCCACAGTTTGAAGAGATTATTCAGCCTCCTCCTAGTGAAAAGGACTGGACAAAAATCCTTTTGAAGGCTTCTACCTCTTCCCTTAATCACACGAGGCGTGGTTGGTGAGTGATGTAAGGCTTGCCTTTCCCTAGGGACTGAGCACTCAAAGCTCCTCCTGATTGCTTGGGGAACAAGAGAGCCAGAGGGGATCCTAAATCAAATCTTGTCTCTCACTCACCAATGCACCGATTGCTGCAACAACTCGCTTTCATTAGGAACGTTTTCTTCAATTAAGGGAGCCGTTGCCAAGTATTCTAATTTTAGAGCTCTTACTTTGTTATTTTTTACTGGTAGAACTTGTAATGCCATCACAGAGTCCATGGCATCTTCTGGGACAATATATAGTCTGCTCCTGTACATATGACCATAAAAAACAGGGCTATAAGAGCCAATAATAATTTATGACAGTACATTAGGTACCCATGTATAATTTATCAAATAGGCATTACAGAGGCAGACCTATGCCTGACTGACAAAGGTTACTTCTGTATGGGTGTCTTGTGTAACCACACGGGGAAGAATCCAATTGCTGATGTTCACTGAATTACAACAAAGGTTTTACTCCACAAACTGGGCACTCCAAGAAGTGAAGTTGAGAAGCATGAAAGCAATCCCTGATCTTAGTGTTTTGACTCCAAATTGATACTCTCTGCAAGATTCAGATAGGGGTTTCAATACACATGAAAACTAGAGAAAGTTAAGTTTTTAAGGGAAGAGTGATATGAAGGCCATTCGAACTTCAGACAGGATCTAGAGTAGATTTAGCAAAAGAACTGTGGGACACATTCAAAATTCGTTCAAAACTGAAGTAAGGAACCTGTTGAAACTTTGAGATTCCTATTTCCTAGGACCTGCTAGGCTTACAATAACAGCTTAAACATGACTTCACATAGCTTTTGGGGCTGAGCACTCTTCTAGTCAATCATGCTCCTGCTGAAATGAATATGAATTGACTCATCTTTGGAGTAAATCTCAAACGCCATTGAGTTTGATTCAAAATAAAGGTCTGAATGTCACTCACACTGTACTTTGATTTTCTAGACAGAGAAGTCTGAATAAAGCCCTGAGCAAAGCCTCTGCAGCATGGTGCAGTATACTTGGCCATATATACAATGATATATTTTCCAGAACAAATTGGCTACACTCTGGGTTGAGCTGGCAATTTATTCACTGGCTGTGCTGCCACAGCCTTTCTTCTGGTCCTCCTGACCACACCGGCTGCTGGTAAAATCAATTGATCATACAGCACTGTATGTCTAACTTTTTATTCAGTCCTCAGAGAAAGGGAATTATTTACAGCCTAGAGTTACCAAGCATGGCTTCTAGCTCAAAGTTCAATGGCTGCAGTTTTCAGGTTTCTTTACTAAAATCTCTAATTTTGGTATTTTTAATAATAGCAGATGGAAGCCAATAAATTAATTTTGAATTGGTTATCACACAGTAAAAAAATTGCTTGCTGCAACTCTGAGCTGAATTTGTTCATTAATTCAGGACTGAAAAGATGCTAATATCCTTAGGAATCTGAATTTCATGCACTAATATTATTTTCATGGCATCAAAATTATCTGTTTCCTCTGGGGAAGCAAATAACTCAGTGGGTGGGCTCTGGTCAGGGAGTTAGGGTATTTGAGTTTTCTTGCCTTGTGGAACCAGTTGAGAAATACTTTTAATGAGTGACAATTCTCAGAGTACAGTTTTGTTTCCTTTAAAATACTGGGGTTTTTTTTTTCCCAATAAAAATATCATTTGATTGTAAGCAAAAGCAAAGCAAAAAGGGTTTCTCTTTTGAAAGCTTATATTTTACTTACCGATTTCCTTTTATTACTTGTGGAGGAATCACCTTCCTTTCCTTGTGCCTCTTACCCTCCAAATTTTGAATGATGTCACCTTATTACTTCTTTTGGATAATTTCCACCAAATATTCTTCTATCTATTTACAAGTACACAGACATGCCATTATCTGAGCCCTTCAAGATAACATCAGACCCATATTCCAGTTCTCTCCTTGATGCAAGTCATCTTATATCTCTGTTATCTTGAGAGATGACAAGACACAGAAGTCTAAGACTGCAAATTCAGACACCTCAACTCATAATAAAAATGAATGAATAATCTAAATATTAGATTAAAATCCAGATTTGAAAGTGGCTTAGAAGTGCAGAATGGGGAAAAAACCCATGGTTTTTTTTAAAAAATAACCAAAACATTGGTTATTTTTTTTCTGTGGTTATTTTAGGTAGATTTTTGTGCCCGTCTTGAATGAAAAGCAAGAAGGTCTGGGAAGGCAAATATCCCTCCAGAACTGAAATCCCACTTCTTGCACATTTATACAAAACACACATCTGTTAAAATCCATATCACAAAGAGTCCAGCCTCAATTGAATACAAATAATTAATATGAATAATACATAGAAATTTCTTTATTTCTTACATGTTAGCTCGGCTGTGTGGTCTACAAATAGATAAAATGATCCTGGCCAAGTTCCAACTGGCTTATGTAGTAACACAGGTAGTCATAGGAGCTCAGATTTGTAATGTTCATTGGTGGCATATTCTCCAGGAATTAAAATATACTTTTGAAAGGAATTTTGAGGCCCTTGTTTGAAAGCTTGAAGGAAGAAGTGAGTTTCTTAAAATAATTTAAATCAGCAAACTGAAGATTAATAGCCTGGCATGAGGAGATGATAGTTCCTTGGGATCTATCTGCAGTACACTTTCACATTTTGTGTGGGAGCTATCTAAGAGATTATGAATTGCAAGACGCATACATGCAAGAAACATCTGGCATTTTTTACTGTCCAGAGGAGAGGGGGAAAAAAAGAAAGTAAGGCCTGGATGCTGTTGCCTAGAAGTGCGTACACTTGTTTATTTTCAAAAGTTGGTTGAGGGCTTGCAGGGAACAGCAGGGTAATGGAATATTCATGAAACAAATGCCCTTCACTTAGCAGAGGGCAAAGGAAAGCAGATTGCTAAACCCCTCCAAACTTCCTGTGCAAGAAGCTCACACTACAGAATAATGAAACCTGTGTTTGCCACCTTGCAGCACAGCAGTGCTAACCTGGCACTACGCAGCTATTTCACCTCTCCCCTTCTGACTCCTCCTCCTATTTTCAGGCATGGATCCCTGATGCCGCTGCACAGTGCTTCTCTGACCGCAGCTGCAGCGGCACAGACCCGCAGAACTGATCACAGCCTCGCAGGAGCCCTCTTGCTTTTGCCCCGGGGATAGGCTGAGAAGATGAAAAGCACCACGGTGCTGCTGCAAGCATGGTTCTCACCTGTCAATACCTGAGCAGGGGGCAGCGAGGGCCCGGCACTTGCTGGCCCAGAGATGGAAACTGGTTTTAAATGTGTTTCATAGGTTTACTTTAGGAGCACTGCGACAACTAGAAGGAAACTTGATCTCCATTATGAGTGGACACAGACAGACTTCAGGACTCAACCAGTTGGTCTCCCACTGACAACAGGTGCCAGCCATTTTCAGCTCTACAACCGCAGAGCGTTTTGAACGCCAGGAAAATCCTGCAGCATTACAGCATCCCAACAACTCCAGCATCTCAACACTCCGGCATGCCAGCATCCCAGCGCAGGCAGGCACAACGAGATCCCCGAGGAGGGCAGCGCTGCTTGTCGCGGCTCACGGGGCAGGGTGGGGGCAGCCCCCTGCTCTATCCTGCTGTGCCCTGGCGGCCCGTGGCGGCTCGGCATGGCCGAGCGCAGCGTGTCGCTGCCGGCAGCGGGGCGCGGCTGGCGCTGCCGGGGCCGACAGATTGGTGTCAGATGCCCGCGGCCCGGACCCCGCTCCCCGGGGGCCCCGCGGGCAGGGGCGGCCGGCGCACAGAACCGGCAGGCACGAAGCAGCAGGTGGCCCCCGCGGAGGTAATGAGGATCACATTCAACGGGAGAGCCGGCTCAATTTTCAGCCCCGTGTATGCCGAGGGGCCTGGAGCTGTCTTGTTAATGCTGCAGGGAACACGTGGGACACATTGACTGCATTAATTGTCCCCACTCATTCAGCAGTGGATGAATTATAATGTTACCACTCCAGGGTAAAGCAAACACCTATCATAACAATCATGTCATTAGTGTGCAGATGCCGGCTGCTCTGCTTAACCTTTTGTATCTTTTTTTTTTTTTTCTTTATGGCATGCAATAAGAATATTTTTTATTGTTTTTCATATAATTGATTTTTAGGTTGCAAGTGTAAACCCTTGAAAAAAGCTTGGCACATTACTCAACAGCCAGGAAGAAGCGCACAGACTGGCAAAGCACAGATTAAAGTTTCTTTAGAGGGAAACAGCAAGGCTTTAAAAGTTTGTTTGTGGTTCGGTTTATCCATTGCAGTATGACTGATACTTTCATTATTCACATAGCATGAGCGCCAGAAGGACTAATGGGCCTTAAAAAATGTAACAGCCTTGGAAATGCTTCTAATGTAACTACAGCTACTAGCAATCAAAGATTATGTATGCACACCCAGACAAATGCCACATTTGAAAATTCAAATCTCTGCAGAAAATCTTTTTGTTCCTTGTTATGTACACACATATGGACACACACACATAGACATATATATACATACAGATGTACATATGTATGTACATGGAAATTCCTTTTTATAGATGAAACTTAATATTAGTATGCATCATAATAATCTACATGTAAAATAGTATCTTGGCTTTGAGTTGCATTTACTTGCACATGCAGCACAAAGTTTCTTTGAGTGTTGCAACATCATTACCGTAGAATAAATGATCCTGAGCTGGTGCCATGTTCTCATTTGTCTTTAATTGAGCTCTATTCTGCATTTAGTGGTATACTTATATGGCTCCGCCAAGTGTGCTTGGAACTTCCCACTACATGTTCCTAAAGTACTCAAGTACTCTATCAGATGTTCCCTGTAATCACTTGCCTTGGTGATTTGCAAGCAGAGAACCCACTCCCAGCAATACTTGTACATGTCATTAACAATTGTTCATCCAAACCTCCAGAAAGCAATACTGGGGGTTTGTGAAGGGGTTTGCAGGGTTTGCCATTTGGTCCTGACTCTACACTGATGTCTGTTAAAACATGCAGATCCCTTGTGCTTGTGCAGACCCTGCTGGAGCCAGCAGCTTTGCGTCACTATGTATTGCAACTCCATAGAGAAGTTAACTGTTTTTCTTCCATACCTGAGCTTCAGCATGCATTCTTTGTGAAGGTGGAAAGGGGATGGTTCTCTATCTTCCCTCTGCCCCCTTCATTAGTTAATCACCTGAGGTCCCAGACTTGTAGACGTATGCCAGTCAAATGCTTGATGTTACCTGCTGCAAGCAATTTCCAGAGGTTCAATGGAAACAACCATACAGTGTAAAGCCATGCTTGCAAACTAACCTTTCAGTCATTTGCACCTAAACCATGGTGCAAGAGGTGGGAATGCGCATGGAGAATCTCAGTGCTCTGTTTATACAAGTGTAGAGTTGCATTATTCATTGTTTGATACTATTATAGTCAAATGAGTTTAGAATGAGATCCAACAGTAGACACAGTGTCATAAAGCAAGAACAGGGCACAGGGGAGGAACTATAGAGTACTATCAGTAGAATTACTGATACTAAATACATGTAAAACTATAGCAAGAGTCAGTGTATGGCAGGATGAGGTTAAGGATGAGGTTAAATTTTTATGGTTATTGTTTCGGTGTTTTTTAAAGTCATTAGATGCTGACTAATTTTGTGTAGGTGCTTGCGGTTTGTGAAATGGAGGAGCCATTTAAAACAGTTTAGTCACGTTTTAGCCTTAAATGAGTATTTAATTTTTACATATGCATGTAAAACCATGTTGTTTATTGGTATTTCCACTGAAAATTGCTGTGATTCAGCTCTTTTGGATGCATTTCAAAAGTGTAAAGTGAATTTATGTTCCATAATCAGTAGAAGGTGTATTTCCCTGAAATCAAAGAAGTCATTTTTTATTATGATGGTGGATTCATGTGAGAATATAATAGCATTTTCTGGTATGCTATATTTCTATAAAACCGGAATACAGTCTTACTAGCCTTTATAATGCTATATACAAATACATTAAACAGTATAATCTTTTTTCCATACTTCCCCTTTAGATTGTTTGTGAATGGGAGAATTCATCTTTCAGACTTTCATTTGCTTTATATGTGCAAGTACACATTGTCAGACTAAAAATTCTGCAGTTTCAGAAAAGTGTTTTTATGAACAAAATAAAAACCTGAAATTGTATCCTATGTGTGATCATTTTTTTCCTCACCAGATAGTATTTATGGCATATTTTTTCAAGCACGCATATTTGGTCAATCAAAACCAAACAATGCTATTCAGTAGTACTTGGGTGTCTGTGCATGTATTTTCCCCCACAGTAACCTAGGCTAAAATCAACTTTATCCAGACGTTTTTCCCCCCAGTCTCCAAAAAAATTGCCGTAAAAATGAACCCATATGAAAATGCGTTCTTGTATGTAAAATAGTTTCCCCCACATTGCTGCTGCTGCTGGATGTTTTTACTTAGCTTGCTGAAAATGGTGTCTGCACAAATAATGAATGTGTGCTGCCATCACACCCATTCTTACATTTTCCTACTTGAAAAATATGTGTAAAGTATGGGCATGCTGTAGGTCAGGAAATAACTCCTTTCTTTTTCATTGCATGATATTCTACTGTTAATTAGTAAAAACTTTGCTGGTAATTTGACCCAATGCAATATATTGACATTTGATTACCAATTTTTAAACCTATAAGAATGTGTGGTATTTGCTAGCATATGTGCACATATTTATAGGCATTCCAGCAGCATGTACCTATGGACAGGGTTGTATCTATGGATGTAAGAATAATATATTGTTAGGCACACCTTATGATTTATTAGGTATTTTTGATAATCCCTGGATGATAATGAAAAATCTAACCCAAAGATGAGTTGTGTTCCAGTTTGCTATAACAGTTACTGTAAGGATATCATTCAGACATGAAAACCACTTATGGTGAAGTTTGCAAGTAAATAAGCTTATAAACTTAAATACTGAGTTATACCAGCTGAGATTCTGCTCTCTAAGACATTTTTCTTTTCCTTAGTAGTAATGGATTCTTTTATACCCAAATAACTGGATAATTAAAATAGCTTATACTTCTCCATATAATATCCATTATTCTATTAACAACACTGCTAAGAAACATAAAATTAAATTCAGGGCTGTTTTCTTAAACCCTTCATAAATATTTTAGAAGTTAATTAGGAGACTACAGGTATGAATAGACCAAGATTTATTCATAATTAAAAATCAGATATCACGTCACCTCTTCTGATAGAGAAAAACCTTTAATTACCTGTAATTAGGCAATTGTCCCTATAGTTTGCTAAAGAGGATTGAATTGGAATGAACATGTTAAAAGACATACTTATGGTAATAAGGTAAGTTTCTTGCATTTTCTTTGTTCAGTTTCTTTTTTTTTTTACATGTTGGTACAGAATATGGTAGAAATAGTAAAATATTCATATCTTACTGATACATTAAATAACAGGAAATACCTTTATGTATAATTTGATATAATTTGGCATTTGACCTTTATCTAATACCTCATAACTTTTCATGCCAATTATTTTGTCTTCCTTTACCAAAATGTGAACAAAAAAATGAGCTCATGAATGACAATATATTCCTTCAAGAGACCTAAGAGATATTTTTCCAAAGTTGTAATTAGCATTCCAATCTTCTCAATAGATTTTCTAGAGCCCAAATTCTTGGGGTAAATTACAGATCCAAATAAATACCAGGCAAATTGTTGCTCAGGTGTCTGACCCTGAAGTATGGTGGCATGATATATGTGCATAGCTAGAGAAGTTCCAAAAAGATATGGGGTTGGCTAAAAGTTTTAAATATACCTTCTTTAGGGTAGGCATTTACATAAAATTATCTTACTATAAATGGTGTCATTTCCTGCAATATGAACATTTACATATATTGCCAAACTCAGTCAGGACTACATATGCTGTTTGATAGTTAAGGCAGTTTTAGTGGAGCTTTTACGTCCTTTAAAGACTTGCACACATGCTTTACCTGGCATACTGACTCTCTTTGAAGTCACTGGAACTTCTCACAGTGCACAAAGCTAAGTCTGCAGAAGCTGTTGCTGTGTTCAAGCCAAGGGGTTGGCTCTGGAATATCCTTGCCCCTATACTAAGTGTCTTCTAATCAATACAATATTTTATTTTGCTTAGAAATTCCAAGCTACGAATCTACTCGGACTTGACTCACCCTCTATGATCAGGCATGCAACTCTTATATCACAGACCTGCTGGCCCTTGTGCTTTTGGACTAGCCCATGGTTTGCCAGATGCTTGTTCGTATGATATGACTGTACCAGTCTTGTGCCTGGTCTCTTAAACTAAGTAATAAAACAAAGAATTAGTTATTTAGGACAAAAACATTTCAAGGTATTTTAATATCCTTCAGTTAATCATACTTTTCTGCTCAGGTTCAGGTCAGTAATTAGACATCTTTTGGAAGTTCTTCCTACATTCATCTATCTGTCTATCTATCTATCTATCTATCTATCTATCTATCTATCTATCTATCTATCTATCTATCTATCTACGTATCTATCATTTCTATATCTATCAATCTATCTACCTACATACCTTCCTACATACCTACTAATACATATACATATGTTATATATATTTATATGTACACTGTTGCTTATACAACTTCTGGATGATGATCCTTTATTCTGTCCTTTCTAAATAACCTTTAACTCTTTACTTTCTTTAGGCCTCCAGGTTCTATCACCTAGGCTATTGGCAATGCTCTTGATTTTCCTTATGGTTTTTTGTTGTTAGTTTTTTGCTTTTTCTTTTTTTCCTTTGTCCTTTATAGGATCTGTGACTTTGGTGCCTTTGTACAGATTTTTAACATTTGTTTTTTAGCAATGGCAGAGACGTTGAAGTTAGGCCAGACTGGTTGTCCAGTACATAGGGTTACAAGCAGCATCAAAGGACCATACTGAATATCATCAGTCATTTGTAGCCCTCTGTTTCTAAGTCTCTGTTACTTTAACTCTGGAGACAGGATTCTTGAAGCCTGCAGGTCACCTCTCTGTACTGCAATGTCCTTGCCTTCATTTGTCATGTTGCTTTCCAGCTGGCATTTCTTTTCACCCTTCAGCAATACAGGAATACTAAAACTTCTATTAAGGAGCAGTTGCTAAATGGCAATGCTGCTTTCCTTTCCAACTACAGGTTTCTGAAGTTGTTGAGAAAACATCTGAGTTTTTTAGATTGTTTATATCTGTTAGAGACACATCTCAAAGACATTGAGAAACACAGCAACAGGTTAATTTTTGAGTTGTTTCCAGACACCTTTCCTACTTACTACAATCCAGAGTTGGAGTTCCTTAAGATGCATCTCAGCAGAACCAGAGAGGCTTAAGCATCTTTAAAGATACTTGTGATATTAATGAATTTGTCTTAGCAAGAAATTATTTTTTACAGGTGGGATGTGTCTCAGCCTAATTTCAGGCATCCAGCAGTGGGGTGTCCTATTTCAAATGGTCAGGTAGACTCCATTTATGGTCACTGCAGTTAGAGGCACATATGCATTTTGGAGGCCGTTCATTCCATCTATTTTAGGTGCTCATTTTGAGGATCAATTGCCTTTACAGGTTTATTGCTCCTTGCAGTGATATTATAGCTAGCCTTGGTGACCATCTTAGACTGGATGCTCAATTTTCATATTGCTAAAAATAAGTGAAAGTAATTCAACTTTTTTTGCATTAGTAGAATTAAAAGGATTTTATTGATAGTCTATTACATAAAGTACAGGGTCAGATTCTGTATTTCTCAGCAAAATCTGATCTTCATGTCCAAAGCTAAAATGAAGATTCTTAATTAGTCCTTCCTGGAAGTAACTGAAATCCAGATATAGCAAGTTACCATCTCTAGATGAAAGAAACAGACAGTGTACCGAGCAAAAGTGAGACATGGTTCAATGCTTGTATTGTATGTAAACATGTGCACAGAGTTATATCCTTGTAGAAATACCTGGAGATACAAACTCATACACGCAGAGAGTCATAGCCCAGTTCTGCTGATAGGGTTGTCAGTTAAATGCCTGTGTGCATGGTATAAGTGAATGCAAATGTCTGAACAGTGGAAAAAAATAAGGGCTGTGAAGCCATTAAATTTTACAGACCAAATATTAGTTCTCCTTTAATCAAAAAATACCACTGATGGTCTTCCAACAGAGTCTAATATTCTGTATTTCACAACATATTACAGTCACAGAACACCTGTAAAGAGTTAGCCTAGGCATGAATAATTTCCTAGTGGTTTATGAACATCAAGATTGGTGAATTGTAAGGCATTAAACCTTAAGCAACACTTAAAGGAGACTGACAACCTGTGTACTGATGTATGATTTACAAGCCATACCACTCTCCATGATATTTGAAAAGTCATGTAAGTCAGGTGATGTCCCAGGTGACCAAAAAAAGGGAAACATTATACCCATCTTTAAAAAGGGCGGGAAGGAGGACCTTGGGAATTGCTGACCTGCCTGCCTCACCTCTGAGTCTGGGAAGATCATGGAACAGATCCTCTCAGAAGCTATGCTAAGTCACATGGAGAATAGGGAGGTGATTTGAGACAGCCAGCATGGCTTCATCAAGGGCATGTCCTGTCTGACCAACCTAGTGGCCTTCTATGATGAAGTGACTACATCAGTGGACAAGGGAAGGGCTAATGATGTCATTTATCTGGTCTTCTGTAAGGCCTTTGACACAATCCCCCACAACATCCTTCTCTCTAAACTGGAGAGAGATGGATTTGATGAGTGGACTGTTTGATGGGTAAGAAAGTGGTTGGATGGTCACATCCAGAGGGCAGTGGTTAACATCTCAGAGTCCCAGTGGACATTAGTGACAAGTGGTGCCCCTCAGGAGCCCATACTGGGACCACTGTTATTTAATATCGTCATCAATTACATAGAAGAGGGTATCAAGTGCACCCTCAGCAAATTTGAGGATGACACCAAGCTGAGTGGTGCTGTTATCACACCTGAAGGATGGGATGGCATCCAGAGGGACCTGAACAAGCTCAGGAGTGGATCCATGGGAATCTCATGAGGATTAACAAGGCCAAGTGCAAGGTTTTACACCTATGTCAGGGCAAGCCCTGGTATCAACACAGGCTGGAGAATGGACAGATGGAGAGCAGCCCTGCCCAGAAGGACTTTGGGGTGCTGGTGGATGAGAGGCTGGACGTGATCCAGCAATGTGCACTTACAGCCCAGAAAGCCAATTGTGTCTTGGGCTGCATCCAAAGCAGCGTGGCCAGCAGAGCACGGAGGGGGATTCTGCCCCTGGACTCTGCTCTGGTGAGACCTCACCCGGCCACATTTGATGGTACTCAAAAGAACTTAGTCTAGTGGAAGGTGTCCCTGCCTATGGCAGGGGAGTTGGAACCAGATGATCTTTAAGGTTCCTTCCCACCCAAACTGTTCTATGATTCTATGACTCTATAATTCTATGATTCTATGACTGGAGGCAAATATAAAAAACATAATAAAAATTTATTTAAGGCAGAGGAAAGAAAACATGCTAGTTTTGAATGGAAAGCTCTTCTTTTGAAACCCTGGACCCATTGTTTGTGTCTGATAGGAGTCATGACTGGTTATGTTAAGATTAAGCCTATATAACATTTTGGGGGACTTCACAAAAAGTTGAGATGAACTTGACAAAGAAGCCTTCAAGTGCTACCTGCAGTGCTACCATTTCCTATCACCAGGAGCATGGTGAACTCTGTGTGCTCAGGCACGTCCTAAGGGGCCATTAAAACATGCTCTGTCACTTAACACACCCAGAGACAAAACTGACTGGCTGCTCACAGGCTGCAGTCTGCCAGCGAATCTGCTCTCTGGGTAAATGAGGTGAGCAGAGACAAACCTTGGGGACCAGCAGAGGTACAGTACCAGATACTGTATTTGTCAGCCTTCTGCATAAAGCCAGTTACAGCTGATGGCACAGTCAGTATGGAGGCTTCAACAGGCAAACCCCTGGCTCACAGGTGAGTCCCAAATCACAGCCAAAAGACAAGGTCTCATGACCTCATCAGGTCCTCCATGTGAAACCCAGTCCCAGCAGAGTATCCCCTTGAACTCAATTTAAATAGTCTGTTGTTCACAGGCTTAAAGGGGAAGTCTGTGTCCATACAAACTAATTTGTGAAATGGTATCTGCACATACACCTTTCTCCCAAACTATACCTCTGCAGTGATAATCTATCTGAGCTGTAGGTTTGTTGATGTTAATGATGCTGCTGAGAGTCCACACAAGGCAGATATATATTTTAATGCCCTCTGAATTTTATGAATACCTGAGCCACATGCTTTGGATCCTGTTTCTTGAGGTATTTCAATACGTGTCTAAAGTAGAATAATATAATTTTAGTGTTAGATTATGATATATATGCATAAATATATATTTACATATATTTACCATATAACACCCATACACACAAGCATAAACTGCTTATATGCACATTATTCATAAATCCAGCTGAAGTGAACATTCTTGCATCTGAGGAACTTGAAGGTGTTGTCTCTCAGAATTCCATTGTTCTAATACTTTGACTTTCATGCTGAATGTAAAAGGATTTTAACAAATTTCAGTTTGAAAAAAAAATTTTTTTCAATTCCCATATGATGTGCTATGTGTCTTTATATGATCCATATTATGCTTACAGGGAAGATTTCTAGGCTATGATCACCCAAAATATCTGTTATATTCATATGATCTTTATAAAAATACATCATATAACACAGGGATACTGCTGCAGTATTTGTTTTTCCTTCTACCCAACAAAAGTACACAATGACTTTGCACATTGTTTTTAAATGAGGACAAACCCATAGCGCAAGTCTGTAAGCCACAATTCTGTGTTTTATCATAACACAAGGTATGAAAGGGTAAGTGAGCTTTCAAGGAGTCTCTGCAATCTGCAGGACAGTATAAAAGAGGCAGTGATAGTAATTAGCCTTTTTAAATAATTCCTCCTATCCTTAAGCACTTTATGGAAATTTACAGTACACATCAGATGTCTGTGTGTGTCTTTGGGGGAATGCATGTGTACATGCATGTATGAGTAAGAGAGAGAGTGAAAGAGAGCCACCATCTTTGCATGGCTGCATTTGTAACTGAGCTGAAATGGTGAAGCAATTTGTAGTGGTATCAGCCACTCCTTGGGGGAAGCTCACTGAACTCATGTTGTTAGATGTCACACAATTTCCTTGGTTTGTTTCTCCCTCTGTAACACCAGTTCACGATATGTTCTTAAAGACTATAGCATTCTTCTGTTTAATTTTAGAAGTACTAAGGTTCAGTTAATCTTAACTAATCCCAAATATTCCACCACTCCCATCCGACTACTGCCTGCTCAGCAGTCAAAAAACCTGTTCTGCTCTTTGCAAGACAGTCCTTACTGAAGTAATTCCATTATTATGTTAATCAGTAACACATACCAGAGGACAATGAGATGATGGCCATTTAATAATTCCAAGTTTTTCACCATTAAAAAAAATCATAAAATCATAGAACAGTTAAGATTGGAAGGCTCCTTAAAGATCACCTACTTCAAACCCCCCTGCCATAGGCAGGGACACCTTTCACTACATCCAGTTGCTTGGAGCTCCACCCAGCCTGGCCTTGAACACTTCCAGGCATGTGGCATCCACACCTTCCATGGGCTACCTCTGCCAGAACTTCACCATCCTCACTGAAAGATTTTTTTCTAATACCTAATCTAAACCTACTCTCCTTCTATTTCAATCCATTCCCCCTGGTCCTGTCACTACATGCTCTTCTAAAATGTCCCTTTCTGTCTTTCTTTTAGGCTCCCTTCAGGTACAGAAAGAACACAATTAGGTCACCCCCAAGCCTTCTCTTTTCCAGGCTGAAGAATCCTAATCACCTCTGCCTTTCCTTGTAGAAGAGGTCCTCCATCCCACTAATCATCTTGATGGCACTCCTCTGGACTTGCTCCAACAGGTCCATGTCCTTCTTGTGCTGGGGACCCCAGAGCTGGATGCAGCACTCCAGGTGAGGTCTCACCAGAGCAGAGGGGCAGAATCCCCTCCCTGGTCCTGCTGGCCACGCTGCTTTGGATGCAGCCCAAGACACAATTGGCTTTCTGGGCTGTAAGTGCACATTGCTGGATCATGTCCAGCCTCTCATCCACCAGCACCCCAAAGTCCTTCTGGGCAGGGCTGCTCTCCATCTGTCCATTCTCCAGCCTGTGTTGATACCAGGGCTTGCCCTGACATAGGTGTAAAACCTTGCACTTGGCCTTGTTAATCCTCATGAGATTCCCATGGATCCACTCCTGAGCTTGTTCAGGTCCCTCTGGATGCCATCCCATCCTTCAGGTGTGATAACAGCACCACTCAGCTTGGTGTCATCCTCAAATTTGCTGAGGGTGCACTTGATACCCTCTTCTATGTAATTGATGACGATATTAAATAACAGTATGGGCTCCTGAGTTTTGCAGTTTCTCAGTGTTTTCTCTTTGCTGTAATACTTTCTCACACTTCTTCTGTAAACATGGCCATGGTTTCTTAACAACTATCTATGTTTTGCTAATTGTCTCTGTTGTTATCATTCCAGTATACTGGGTGGAGAAATATGATAGATTGATGCTTTGACCAATGGAATTGAGAGGTGGTCATTTCTGCCTCCAATCCACGGTGTTTTGTAAAAACATATAAATAAAGGCAGAGGGTTCTGCCCTCTCCCCTTTTTGCTCTCTTTTTGCCCTCTCCATTTGCTGTCTCTGTGTGGTCTTTTATTTGGCTCTCCTTTGGGCTCCTTGGCCTAGCCGGCCTGACCCAGTGCTACAACAGTGGTCCCAGTATGGGCTCCTGATGGGCACCACTTGTCACTAATGTCCACTGGGACTCTGAGATGTTAACCACTGCCCTCTGGATGTGACCATCCAACCACTTTCTTACCCATCAAACAGTCCACTCATCAAATCCATCTCTCTCCAGTTTAGAGAGAAGGATGTTGTGGGGGATTATGTCAAGGGCTTCACACCCTCATGGTGTGAGACAACAGGATTGACTTCCAGTTTGAACTACCACATATCCACAGACTTGCTGTGCATATAGTAGCTGTTTGTCTAGCATTTGTGGACACCTGGACTTTCAGTAATTGCCACCCAGGATGTCAGCTTTCAAGAAAAGGATCTGAGAGGTCGTAGAGGATAAATCGAGCATGGGTCAGAAATGTGCCCTTGTAGCAATGGAGGCCAGGGGCATCCTGGGCTGTGTTGGCTCTTTCCTTACCTAGTCAAAAGTGGAAGAAATTACCCTTCCCCTCTATCTGAGTCTTGTGAATATTGTGCCCAGTCTGGGGTTTCCCAGTCTACATAGCAGGCTCTATGCCATATGAGGAGGGCAATGGGGTCTGCTAATCCTAGAGAAAAGAAGTGTTCAGAGGGATCTATTTTCTATCTAAAGCTACCCAGAAAAAGAGAAGACAAATCCAAATTCTTTCCAGATATGTACAGGGATAGGACAAGAGGCAACTGACACTGTTTGAAACACATGAAGATCTAAAAATTCTTGATGTAAGACATTGTTTTTTGATCAAATATGAGGTTGGTCAAACACAGGAAGAGGTTACCCAGTGAGTCTGTGGGATCTCTGTCCTTGGAGTTGTTCAAGACTAAACAGGATATAGTCCTGCACAACCTGATTTGACTAGACCTCCTCTGAGTACAAGGTGGGCCCAGAGAGCTTTGAGGTCCTTTTCACCCTTTTCAGGGTGATGGTCTGATTCACTGAGTCCCTTCTGCCCCATGTCCCCCATGTGCAGTTCCATGTAATATCCTTCATTTTGGAAAATGAGATTAACAGATGGCAGAAGTAGCTATAGACTGGGAGTTAGGCTATACGTTACATTCTCACAAGCGGTGTGGAATGCAGGTCTCCTGCATCTTATATAGTGCTTTAACTACTGGGCTCTTGGATAAAAGGAGTGAACCATCTCTCTTGTTCTGGGACCTGTCTCTTTGCTTCATTGGCTTTTATATGCAGTGCCTCTAAATGAAGTGTTCTGTTCCCAGTTGAACCAAACACTTTTTTCTTTTTTTTTCCTCATTTCTTCAAGAAGAAACAAAACCTGTTTAATTTAGTTCAGGCTGAGCCAACTTTTTTTTAAAATGCTCTGGTTTGGCTTCTACATGTGAGTGATTCTCACTGCCCTTAAAAAGGAATAGAAAGTTCAGTGGCTTCATTCCAAATTTATGGGCCAAGACAGTGGCCAGAAAGGATTGTTTTACAGCTTTAGACTCCAGCCCAGGGGCTGAATTTCATTCCAGTTTATCCTCTCCTTCATGCTCATGTTACATCCAATCTTTAAATTTTTTTTTAGAGAGACAAAAACAACCAAAAATTAAAAAGATTAGAATTAAAAGATTAAAGTACAAATCAGCATTGACAGCCTACTTAGCACTTAAATAGAAATCTCCCTCCTTTGATTGCTTTATGCAATAAAAAGAAAACAGAGAGCAAATACCTCATTGCATTTCAAATTTTTAGTTGTCATTGTTCACAGATTTTCCAAAAACAATCTAGAAAATTCTGAAGTGGAAAATTTCTAATCTAGATTTCTTTTTTTCCTGTGTGAAATTATAAAAATGTCACTTCCAACATGCATACATACCAGTATTCAAAGAGCAACAACCACCACTCTTCTTTCCTCTGGCTTGTGTCTATACCAACAAGTAGCTCTAGGTTATAGACAAGCCCTAGGAGAAGGACCTATAACATGACCCATTTTTTATTAATGGTGGTAGTAGTAGTAGTAGTAGTAGCAGTAGTAGTAGTAGTATTAGTAGAATTACCATTAACTGTTTTAAAAAGAAGGATTAGAGGCTGAATTAAAACAGTAGAAAAAGTGTGCTACATGAACATGTGCTCAGACGGGACTTGAAGAGCATGTTTCCTGTGGCCTCCGCTGCCACAAAAGAAAGTGTAGCAAATCCATACGCCATTTCTGGATGCTCAAGACCATTGATATCATGTTCGATAAACATGGAGCAGAACTCCTTTTGGGGAAGGTGCCAAACAGATGTGTATGAGAGTCCCTTCATACAAGTACTGGCCAGGCGTGCACCTTCACTGCTTCCAAATTGATCTTTGGTACACCGGGACCAAAGCTAGCAGTAATTGGGGATTAGGAACTCTTCAAGCCTGGCACTGTAAGATTCTTATTAGATGTAGCACAGACTGAGGAAGGTACAGGTAGGAGGGGGAGTGGCTGAGATGTGAGGACATAATTATGCCTTGACACAACTCTGGAGATCAAGATATGAGATATCTTCCTACAAAACTACCGAGAGTTTCTTGGTGAGTTCTAGACACAAGCAAACCAGACGGATTTTCAGAAGGCTTCAGTACTGCAAACTGAAGCAAATCTGTTGAAGCTGTTTGCAATAGCAGTGGAACTGCAATCTCCATGGGCTGGAGGAACAGAGTTCACCAACACTTTCATTCCTGTGACTGGCAATATCTCCTTGGACAAGTAAACCATTTCTCCTCAGTTTTCACAACTATAGAATGCAAGTAAGAATACTTTTTTTTGAAAGAGTTTTTGAAACCTGCACATGTAAAGAATTTCATAAGTGTGGGTGTTGCATTGCATAATACTGTCTTTTATGGCTGCTCTGGTAGATTTTGGTGTTACGTTTAAGTAAAATGCATCCTTGATGGGCTAGAGATAACTTAAAAATTAATAAGTTTTAAAAAACGCAGACAAACCAACTGAAAAAAATGAAAAAAAATCCAAAACCAAACAAAACAACCCAACAATTTTTCCTTCTATTTATTCATTTTGTGTTAAGAATTTATATTATTACAGTTTATTTCCCCTCTTTCTCCCAGAGAAACACACCTGAACCTTCTGAATTCATGGAGTGTGAGAGCTATTTTGACTGGAATAAATTTTGTAGAAATTTTTCTAGTGATGTCATAAGTTTTCTTTTATTTTGTTTCTTCTAAGAATGCTGTAATTCTGTGGACCTTCCCTGGGAAACTGCTGGGTATTTTCACATTCCTGCCACATACCAGACTTGGTAAGAATACAAGCAAAGTATGGTGTTGTCTCTGTATCAGTTCGCACAAACACAAAAAGGACATCAGTAATGTGAGACTTTAACTAATATGAAATATTTAATTTATAATTGCCAGTATTAAACAGGTTTTTCTAAATTTTGTGTTTATGGAGATTAATTATTTAGCAGTTGCATGAAGTCTGTATATTTGTGTAAAATGTTGTTAACCTTCAAAAGGACTGAACACCATGACAAGAATGTAGTCAGAGTTTGGAAAACAAGGAAAGATGTAGCTGGAGAGGCCTTTTATATATGCCTAACTCTAAGTACTGAAGCCTGTGTTTTTCTGCTTGGCCAGGCTGGGATCTTGGTGCTCAGCACCTTGCTAGATCAAGACCTTAAGAAGAACAGATTGTCATTAATCCCTTCCTACTTGTGGACATCTTGTCCCAGCTGCAGCTCTGCCTGACCAGACCTGTCCTGTTAAACAGCTTCAAGTTGTCAAGAATGCTTGGCTGAACAACAAAAAGCTCACACCTGTTTTTCTTCATGGCCATAATGTACTTTTCTGCTACCACTCTGACACCAGGGCTTTCTGCAGCCTCTCTATCTTTGCATTTTCTTGCTGTGGGGAAGGTGGGAAGCAGGCTAGCAGGAGCTGCAGCAGGCTGCAGCCCTGGTGCAGCCCTGGCTGGACTGGAGGAAGCTTGGATGCCAATCACCCCTTTCTTTAAGCTGTACTACCCTTGCTCAATAGAGGTAATGAGTCCAGTGGGCAAGTAATAGGTCCAGTGGGTCTATTACACATTTTTATTGAAAAGCAAAATAAATAGCCCTGTAAAACTCACATACTGCCCCAGGGCTACAATAATTTATGCACCTTCTTTTTCCTTCTTTTTGTCTTTGCCTTTTCAGAGTTGCTTGAGTGAACCTTTCCAGAATGGCAGGTAAGAGCTTTTGTAAATTCATCACCAGTTGTCTGAATAAGACAGCTTTTAAAATACTGCATGTTATGTGGAGAACTGTGCCAGGCCTTTGATTTGTTTATACACATGTGTAGTACCAAAGGAGATCACATATTACTCAGCTAAACTTGTTTAATAGAAAGGGTGTAAAAATCAAAGTATGTATAGTATCAGGTTTACTTTCCAGAGAAAATGTGTTTTTCCACAAAACTAAGGAAAGGGTAATTTACCACTCCAACAAGCTGGGAAAAAGAAGAACATTCTTTCCTAAACAGCAACAATTATGCATTTGGCAGGCAGTAGTTAAAGCAAATCTGCTTTCCCTCTCAGCCCATAATAAATCTGTACCTGGGACTGATTACAGAGCAACTGGAGAGGCGCTGCTTTACTTTCCAAGGTCTCTCAATGATTTTTTCTTTTTTTCTTCTTTCTGAACATGTTTTAACAGTGGAGTTAAGACTGTCCCAACATCTTTGTGGTTGTGTCCCACTTATTCTTCATTTGTAGAAGCACAGATTTCTTATAAGTGCAGGAGAGAAGAAACACCAATGTTAGAAAATCAGGATGATGTTTCAAAGGACATGGTAAAGGAAATAATCCTGAAGGGAAGAACCCCTTCAGGCCTGCATAAATCTATGCTTTCTTGAGTATCATAGGAGCAGTATTTTGAATTGTGCTTTGTCTGCTCCCAGTCTGATCCAGATAGTGTAGCATGATATGAAAATGCTGCACCTTTAAACCCTTTAGAGAAAACCTTACTAAGGTAAGTATAGCTTTGCTGTACCAAACTAAATGACTCACTGTTCTCCAGCTCTATCTCTTATACCTGTTGCTTCATTAATGGCTGCATTAAGCACCTTTGAAAAAAAATTACCTTTGTGTGAGGAAAAAAACCCTTAACTACATTAATTAGAGAGTAGCATATGCCAAAGACCAAAAGGATAGACATATTTTCTAGAAGTCTTTGTTGACTTTTATCCTTACTGTTAACAATTTGGATAGTCTCATTACCAGGTGGCTGTTGTGCAGGATGATTTTCTCTCAAGCAGCTGTTTTCCTTTTCTATTTTACTCATGAGAGCAAAGCAAGAGGAAAAAATAAATTTAAAATAAATAAATAATCCTTCCTAAATTCAATAGAACACTTTAGGCAGAGCACTTGAGACAGATGTTGAGGAAAGAGAAAACACAGCCTCTTTAAGATTTACTCCTTCCCCTCTCACAAAATTGTCATTAACACCTAAAAATTGGGAGACAGTAGTAATTATTTCAGACTGCAAAACAGTGAATAAAACTTTATTGAAAAGCTCCTACTAAGATTAGTTCTCAGCTGGAAGCTAAGATTGCCATGTGGACAATGCCACAGCATAAAATGCATGAGAAAAGAAGCAGTGAGGAAACTAACCACGTATCCAGCACATGGAAAATAAAGGGATAGTCCTGGGGCTGTTATCAGGTGAAATGTTTTGTGTGCTGTAGTAGGCCTCTGCTCATGCACAGAGGGTTTGGAATAGGCAGCTAATGGTAAAGAGCTGAAGAGTAAGCTATTAAAACAGACAGTGTGGAAAGTTAATTACTTGAGGTTAAACTAGAAGACAAAGTTTAATAAAGTAAAGAGGAAAGCTGTCTTTATGGTGGTATTTTTCTGAAGTGTTTGCGCTTCATATTTAGTGAAAGCCACCAAGCTAATAGTCCTGAAAGGTGACATGACTCTTGGCTGCAGAACAGTAAGAAGGTGACTTGTAGTAGGCTGGTTTCCCTACCAGGCTCAACCTGAAAAAAATTCCCTGAGAAATAGAAAAGGGTACATATTACTCTCAGCACTCCTAAATTCCAAGTCTAAATTCTTCTTAATGTTTCTGCTAGGCAACTCCTTTGTTTGAGGTGTTTTTCTGGCTATTTAAATGATCAGGAACTTCAGAGGCACTTTGCTTTCTCTGTTGGCAAGAAGTACAGGGGACCTTGGTGGAATGCAGGTGAGAGAAATTCAACTCCCTATGCTCATTCAGCCCAGGGAGCCTTGCTGGAGACAGTGGTGCATAGTAGGTGTTTGTCTGCTAGGACCTGGATTGCATTGTCAGTTCTTTAATGTGTGAGCACACCATAAGCAACCTGATTATCTATTGTGATTCTTTACAGGACAGATTTTCTTCTATATGGAATAATGACTCTGCACCACTATTTGGGAACAGTAGGGAAGTTAAAGCAATAGAAGTGCTATAGGCAGGCAGAAGGAAGTCCCCAAAGAACAGAGGACTTACAGATGGACTAGGAATATTCAGGTCTAATGTCTGGATTTAATTTAATTTTTATGCTGTTGTTAGAGAGAGCCTGGAGTTTCTCTAAAGAATAAGCAAAGATACTGTCCTTTTGCACTCCCAGGAGCGTAATCTTAAAGAATATCTTCACTGTTTTTCCAGAGGCTACAGCCTCCCATCACATTGAGTTACCCTGCATAGTGAGGACATGTGGGGGGGATTCAACCCTCTGGCTCCAAGTGAAATTGGTACTGGTTGTCTCTCACCTTCCACTCTTAAAAACACTTGACAATTTGACATTCTCACTGCTAAATGAAACTGACAGAGGCTCATCAGCAATAGGACATTGTTATCAGCCCTGGCAGAAATCATACCAAGACCCTTATGCGAAGTGATGACTTGCATTTACTTCCAGCAGGATGAATGCAATTGGGTGTCAAGTGTTCCCAGTGTATGACTAGGGAACAGTGAGGAAGTTACTTAAGAACTTGTGTTCTTCCTTCTTCCATCTCAGTCATCTTGGAAGTAGATTGCAAATTGTTTAAACCCTAAAATACCACAGAATAAATGTCTCATTATTACACTGTAGTTTGATGTGACTTGGAGAAAACCCTAATATGCTTCAATGATTGTTTTCAGATGTTGGTCTTTATCAGACTCAAGATGCTGGGCAAAAGATGAAGGCAAATTGCTAGTACCATTCTGCTTGCCAATAATTCCTTCTTTCTTTTTTTCTTTTTTCTTTTTCCTTTCTTTCCTTCCTTTCTTCCTTTTTTCATTTTTTAAATTTTTTTTTAATCCAGTTGTATTAATGAGACTAGTTGAGCAAGGCACACTGCACTGGCCCCTCATATCTAGGACAGGCATACAAACCCTGCCTTTGGCAGAGTGATGGAAAGCAATTCAGATCTGAGGGCTATAAAAAGCCAAGCTGAAATGAATTCTGTCAAGTCATAGCTGAATATTTTCTTGCAGAAGAATTCTCCTTTTCCTCTACTACTGCCACGCAGCTCTTTTTAAATGGTCTGGAATTGGCTGTTTAATATCTCAGAGTTCCAGAGTCTGAGACTGTTGGGAATGGAAGGATTTTATTGATGCCAGCTGACGGTGCACTCATCAGGTGTGTTGACAGCCCTTGGCTGTGCGACAGAGAGACATTCAAGTCCCTCATCGAACAGTGACCTTGGAGAAAAGTACATGAAGAAATTAACAGAAGAATTTCAAAAGGGTTAGGTTTCCATCCCTGTCATCTTATTTTGTGATACTCACTTAATAAATAAAGAGATAGATTAAATATTTTCCACTCATTGCCCTGTCACTGTGCAGACCTGCTGACAAAAGTGAGTAATGTGACATTTGACTAAAAAACCTGACTGAAAGTAGGGCCCGCTCTACTTAAAAAGAGTCATTATCACACTGCATAAAATGAATTGCTGTAAAAACCTTAACTCAGCAAGTGAAAGTTTTTCATCTTCCTCTTTCCTAGCCAGAGGTTCTGGTTTTTGTGCGTTTAACCCTTAATTTACAATGCATTTCTAAAGTAGACATAGAATATTTGAAAGGGCATCTCAATAACAGGAAAATAAGAGCAAAAAAGACCATCCCAAGGAAGTAGCCATCCACTGGTTTTTGTTTTTTTTCTGAACACAGACACTGCAACAAAGGCTATGGCTAGGAAAGAAAGTATGAGATTTGTCTTTTGCCATAGCTGTAAGTTGCATGGGAGTCCACCATGATGGGATTCTCTGCTGGCCAAATCTAAGTCCCTGGAGCCTCAGAAATGCAGAACCCCTAAGTTCTTCATTTTGTTGGCATCCACCAGGAGAAGCTCGAGCAACATTAACCCAAATAAACAGGTGAGATAGTGCCTAACTGTTATCCACTTTATCCTTTATTTTTCCTTGTTTTTTAGGTGTGTAGTGCTGTAGGAAACACCTGCATGGGGCTCTGGTCTCTTTCTACCCAGCTGACTTTTTTCAGCCATGCACTGGCTTGAGGTCAGCCCTCACAAGCAGGTGTTTTCCTTCAGAATAGCTTTCTTGTCTGAATCCAAGTGGATCACAAGGGCCGAACTTCACTGCCGGAGGCCACAGGTCAAACACAGCAGCATGGGGTCCCTTGGGTACTGTGCTTACCAGGTGTTTAATATTATCAGAGGTTATTTGCTGAAACTGTGATAGAGTGTTCTCCGCGATTCAAAATAAATTTAACGAGAACAGTTTTAAAAGCCCCCACATTAGAGGATGTCTGTTCAATGGACAGAGAGGTTAAAGTTAATTTGATCAGGCATGTGTACTTTCTCCAAAAGGGAACATATGCACTCAGTGGCTTGGCCCCATTTGTTGCAATTTTGGGTCTCATTTCCACTTGCAAGAAAGATAACTACTTGCATATGGAAGCAATAAATAAGAGAAGTCATTAACATTTCTCTAATTTAGAGCAAGAAAAAAAAGTCTTAACGAAGTAATATCTTTTCCAGGGCAGACAGAAAAGTAAATTGGAGATTGGAAGGAAACCTACTAAAGGAATTGCTATGTTACTAGTCTTTTTTAATCTAATGAATTTATGAATTGCCACTTGTTAGGTCACAGACTTCGTTAATTTCCTATGTGTTTAGTTAAGGAGAGAAAGTATGGGGCAGGGGGAAGGAGGGGTGAAAGGGAAATGCTTGTGAACAATGAACCTGAGCAAATATTTTTGTACAATGTGCTAAGGCTATTAGGTTTGAAATTTGTGACTAAAACCAGCTATATTTAGAAAATCTGAGAAAGATTGCTTCATACATCTACTGAACAGGACGATATAAGTTTCTAAAGCTTTTCCTGGGCTTATTTTTTCATATTCATATGCCTTTGAAAGGTGTAAAGGGTGAAAAGGTCATGATGTTTGCTGAATAATTTGATTGAAAACAAGAAAAATTTTAAGAAAGCAGTGTTACATTACGGTGGCAATTTACTAGTCATACGTCTATGGGCAACGCTGTCAAAAGTTATAGCTAATCAGATACCTCTTGCGCTTTATTTGGTGAAAATCAGGAAGAGGAATTTTCATTCTCTTTTTTCCTGTGGATTGCAGAAGTTAAAATACATACTGAACCTTGGTTCTCAAGAACCTTAGTATCCAAAGGTGGGAATTCTTTCTAGCTTTTTTTTTTCAAAATTTGGCTTTTATTTTGAAGGATAGGACAGAAGTGGACAAACACCAAAAATATTAGAGCAAGCAAAGAAAAATAAAGCCCTGTTATCTCTTGTATAATTAGTTGACAATGGTTGGCAAATTTGTGCTTTGTGCAGCGCATAGCATTTTGCAATCCTACCCTCTCAATGCACTGAAAAGGTGATGGACTGATCCTCCTTCCATCAATCATTGCAGGCCTTCCCATGGTGCCCTGTCCTGACACACGCAGAGTGAATGAATGATGCCAATTCAGTGGCACTTTAAAGTGCATGACTTAGAGATAGCAGTGCTAACAACTGCATCAGGAATTGCTACCTAAACATGCAGCAGCCTTCCCTCCCAGACAGGCAGCTGAGTGAGCAGCATACTGAGTCTGCCGACATCGACGCTGGGTAGCTGCAATTTCCTTCAGTCGTGGAGGCAACCAGGTATTGAAAGCAATTTCTGAGTTGGCTGGATTCTTGGGTGTTAATGAAAAATGTTCAAATACCAACATGTTGAGGTACCAGGTGGCTACTTTCTCATCTCTGGGGGCTGTGGGGAATTAATTGTAATAGTATCCTGCTGCGGTGTGTTCCGTGGAGGCACTGAGCATCGGTCCGTGGTTTCAGGGGCTGTCCGGGCTGCTCCAAGGCACTGGTGGGCTGGTGAAGTTCCTGTAGGGGTTCACCTAGTCTNGTGGGGGGGGGAGGGGGGGCGACATAGCAGAGCCTGGCCATGAGATAGACTGAAACTGGCCAGAACACACTGCAACAGTATCCCTTCTGAATGAGCCAGCAAGTAGAGACTGAAAAATAAGTTACACCCTTATGTGTGCATGCACAAGCACATACACGCTCTTGGAAATTCAAACCAAACCTTGATGAGTTTAGATAAACTCCTAACTGCACTTTATTTCAGCATATCTGTACTTCTGAGTGATGCTTCTGGCTCCACTTAAACCTCTCAAGCCAAAGAAAAAAACCAAAACACCCAAACCAAAAAACAACACAAACTCAAAACAAAGGCAGGTTTTGTTGCATTTCTGACATAAAAGAAAACAGAAACTAATGGAAATCTAACTAAAATGTCTGTTCTCAAGAGGCCTATATCTGCATTCTTGAGGGTTCAGATCGTTTGGATAAACTCTGTACAAGTATTTGAACTTTTTTGTAGGTGTTCAAACTGAACCTCTGAACCTTCTGAGGTTCACAGGTGGCTTGCCACTTTTGTGCTGCTGTGGAGCTGGACTCAGTTTGCTTTCCCAGACTCTTGATCTTTACCAGGTTTGCAGAATCAAGAGAAGTCATGAGTGTATCCTTTGGGTTTATTTCACCACTACAAGTGAAAAGTTTCTGCTAATGAATTTGTCATCAAGAAATTAAGTAGGAGTTGTTAGATACAAGTCGAGGCCTGAGAAGATCTAACTTTCCAGTCAGGTCTTGTTACTGACCTCCTATGGAATTTAAACAAGCCACTCTGAACCTCATCGATGTGTTTGCCAATGGGGAATGTCTGTGTTACAACAGTGTACTTGCTATTTGTCAGATAGTATGGAAATGAGCACATAAGAAAGCCTACAATTCTACTGAGTAATTCCAGAAGGATGAGTAGAATACTGTGGGTTTAATTGGCTAGGTGCAGGTACAATCCAAGAAGGAAATTCTTAGGAAGCCTGATGGACTTAAGTTACTACTTGGTTTGGTGCTCAGTAATATTTAAAACAGCTTGGATTTTAAACCACATGAAAAATATGCCACCCTGCTGTTCCCATCAGCATGAACTAACAACTCAAGAAACTCATGCGCCAGTAATACATTAATTATTTATGTTTTCAATTACATTTAATACTAACTTCCATGTGTAAAACTGAAAAATATAAGCATACCCCTTCAAAGAATAATCCGTGTTTCTCTTAGAGCAGGCAGTGTGTCTTTGAAAGAGACACCTTTCCCTTTGACCTAAGTGGAGTAATTCCCAATGAAATTTGTGTGAGTCAGAGTGCGAGTCCTTTTCCTCTCCCTAAAATGAGCAGGCTACAGTAAAACCTTCTGAAGCTGAATCAAGTCAGAGACTCAGCTGATGCTGTAGTGATTGTGGAACAGCTTGGGACTAATGACTATTAACACCAGCACTGGAGCCAGTATGATGGCCTGGAAATAAATTAAATATGTCTTTTTTAAATGAGAAGAGATGTGAATCTGAGATAAGGAGCTTTTAAGAGAAATGCTATGGGCTTTGATAACACTCAAAGTTTTCAATGACTAAGTACTGGAAATTTAACAAGCAACTCATTCATCTAACTTAGAAGACACCATCAAAATTATCTAGACCTGGAGCCTTAGCTTCATTGTCTTACATGAGCTTACGTAAGATAATTTCTAAGGAAGATAGGCCAAAGGCACAGTGGAAAAGCCTTTGTGGTCTTGTATATCATGTCCAAAACATATTAGCTGAGACTTATGACAGATACCAGAAAATTTAGAGGATTTCTTCTAATTTGGACTTCAGGATGAGCAACCCTTCAATGCCGTAATTTTAAAGGTCAGATCTACCTACTGTAAAGAAAGAGCATTTTGCTGTATTAGTTAGATTTCAAGCACTGAATGCAGCAAAACCTGTCATTCATCACCTATCCTTCTACTCCATATGTATTCTATATATTTAGTATAAGAAAACCTCTGTTACATTTATGCTTAAGTACATAGGACATTATGAAGGTACATTTAAAATATTGTAAAATTGCTTTGTTTTTCTGTTACATTTTAAAGTGTTTCAAACCACAGTTCAGATTATAAAGTTTTATCACAATCCTAGTGCCATGCTGCACATATTAAGTAACAGAAAAATGGATGTCTTTTGCAGTATTTTGTGTGTGTTCTAACCAGCCATGTCTTTTCCACTTGTTGCCTCTCTAATACCCTACAAAAGATATGAGTGATATATATTCTTTCTTTTTCATATCAGTGATCACTAATCTAATATTGAGTTTCTGTGCTGTGATGAATTAACACTGAAAAAGAATCTCAGAATAGGAAGGAAAAAAATCCCAATCCCCCCAGAGAATGATAGTGCAAAAAGATAGGAAAAAGAAGAAAATACTTTTCTAATTTTTCTGGAATAGAAATGCCTTGACTTTTTTTTTTTTATTTTCCCTTGTGATGATTACTTGTATCTGTAGTGTTTACAGAGCTCTAGGCACTTGCTATAGGATTGATTTCTTACTTAAGCATAGTTTCACAAACAGAAGCATTGTACAGTTACAGTATTCTAAGCACCAGTTAAAATAATTTTAAAACCTGTTCAAATAATTTACAGAGACCTACTCACAGATATGAATTACCATGTTTTGACATTTACTAAAGAGAAGAGTGTGGAAAGATGTAGAGATGGGGAATATCTATTACATATCTGGCACGTCAAACAGCATGTAGCTCCCATGAATGAAATTGGTCCTATCATCCTTTATGCCATCATCTTGAAATGATTGTTTCAAAAATGAGATTGAAAGCAATATCTAAATTGCATCTACTAATTATTTGAGGTGAACTGAGTATTTGTGGTTTAATGTAAGGTGTTTCATTGCTGGTCCAAATCCAGTGGTCCAAAAAAGAACTTTTACACTTCTTGCTGCCTATACCTCCATCTGTTGTGCCATTTGTTTTTTAGCAATGGTCTTCATTAATTCAGTTGTCTAAATGTAAGTGCTCAGAGCTATACGTGATATTCTAACATATGCAAAAAATCCACATGGCTGGTAGAAGCACTGCAGGAACTTTGGGACACATATACCCCTTAGGGATACAGATGGAGGCCAGGTGAGGTAAGCTAGGGTATCTCAGGGGATAGTAGAAAGAAAACTGTATGTAGACATATACAGTTTCAAACCTGTATCATCAAACCCACTTGGAAAGTGCAAAGGTCTCCCCAAAGCCCTGTGTCTGATCTGCAATTTATAAGCAGACATTTTGAATACTACGGGGTGTCTCATATGGTGGCCAACGACAGCGTTTGGGAACACAAATCTTGTCCTCTGGAATTACTGAAAGGATTAACAGGGTTAAATTTATTGAAAATAAAAATAAAAATAAAATTTGGTCTTCTAGCACTCAGCCTAAAGTGAACCCCTGTTTTTCATCAGTTGAAAATCCCTCTAGATTTCTTTGCATCTAGTCTTAAATGCCTTTTGCTACCTAAGATGCCTTGTAGTAACTGAAACATGTGCATAAGGCTGGCAGATGTGGCATGGGATTCATGCACTACTGGTGACCCATCCATTACAGTTCCATCACTGGAATGGCAGCTGGTGCCTGTGTCAGGAGAGATACTCTGCATGGGTTGACAACAGCCATGTCAAAGGGAATGGGGTGAGCAATGAAATGAGAACAATTGATTGTACTGTCTACAATGTGAGCACAGATACCAATCTAGGTATTTAAATATCTGTTGTTTCAGATAGACTCCTGCCCCAGCTCCCCCAAACTGACAGGGGGGTTGTTCCAGCACAAAGATTTGCTGGTCTTCAGACTGCTGCAAAAGTTTTGCCTTAAATTTCAATCCAGATAATGCTGGTCCTCTGGCTATCACAAAAGTATTTTTACTATGGGCTTAGTTTTAATTATCTGAAATCACTAGGTTTGTTCATCAATTTGTAGGAATGAATCTGTAAAACTTTTTGACTTTCATTATAGGCCAGGCCTATTTCTGAAAGCACATGATCAAGATGCCGGAACAAGAAAATCTTGCATCAGCTGAGGGGGTTCAGTGACTTGGGATTTGATTTGAAAAATCTTATTGTCCAAATTCAGTAACTGAAAGAGGTGTTTCTAATAGTCTGAGGTAAGTCTTTACTAAATTGTCCCCAACACAGTAAAAAGCACAACTTGATTGTTCATCTCTTTATACATACAACTACCAGTGCTATTTTATGTTTCAATGGTAAGTAACAACTTTAATAGCCTTCTCTGTGGGGACTTTTGGTCATTTATGACGTTCCTCTATACAAATTGTTGCATAGTATTTATGTATGTTTCCATGGACCCATTTGCTGTCAATTGATTTCACATTCAAACCATCTATAATGACTCATTTGTTAGCTCTAGAGTCTCATTATTTGCATGGACTACTTGTATTGATATCGTTAGCCTTGAACAACCTCAGTAGTCCTGTTCATCATCATGAGCTTTTAAGTTATAAGCTCAGTTCTTACGAGTGTTCATCTGTCAAGTTTTCAGTCAGTTCTAATTAGTCTCAGGTAAAAAAAAAAAGGCAGCATTGCAACAACCTCCGCCCCCGCCCCCCCCCGCGCCAAAAAATGCCAAACAGCAATTGTGACACATTCTTACTGACCTGATGATTCCTTCTTTGTCACACACTCAGACAATCATTTCCATGTCAACAGACCATGAGCATTTTATAATGCCTGAAATGCTTCTAAATATGAATTACATATTTAAAATTATTAATGACATTCTTGGCATTCCATTAATGTTATTTATTATTTATTGTGTGTGAGATGGAACTGCCTAGAGGCCTTTGCAAAGGATCAAGGGCCCGTTGAGCTAATCTCTTGCTAGGCATATCAATCCAGATGGATGAGCAAATGCAGGAGCACATGGCAAACAGCAAAACCTGTTTGTCAGTTCAGCATCCCCGCCTGCAAAATACAGCCATAGCACAGAGGCAGTGGCACAGTTCATACTAACTGGCACCATCAGCAGTCACAGCTGAAAGGACACAGGCTGAACAAAATCAGGCTGGATTTAAACTTACTGACTATGAATTGCCTCATCTGTTCTTTGGTCTGAATGATCATGTTTTCTTAAGAAGGCTTTGAAGGCAGGAGGAAGTGTATGGTTCATTTTTGAACCTGTGATAGAGAATCAGAGTATGGCTGAGTGGAATAATCAGACTGGGAAATGCAAAATTCGTCCTTTGTATCCTTTTGTTACATATCATCTTATAGACCTCTTAATTCTTGTGAATGAGGAGACCAATACTAACATTGTGTTGCACTAATTTTGTGAATCACAGAATCTCATAATTGATCAGGTTGGTTGGTACCACAGTGGGTCATCAGATCCAGCCTTCTTGCTCAAGCTGGGTCATCCAGGAGCACATTGCACAGGATTGCATTTAGACAGTTCTTGACTCTCTCTGACATGGGTGGCATAAAAGAACTCTTCAGGTCTCCACCACCAGAAATTCCTTCCACCTGCCATTGATAATGTATTTGTTGATATCTCTAATTTCAAACTCTCCATCTCCTCCACACTGCACTATCAGGAGGAAAACAACCTAATATTTAGGACCTACCTAGTGATCAGGAAGAGTTGGTATCAATGATTTGTTCTGTTGCAGATCTCTGCCATGAGCTGGAGCCACTTGTATGAAATTCTGTCTTTTTTTCCCTGTATGTTTTACGAAGCAAAATGCCTTTCTTTGGGACTGTATTTGTGAACTTATTATAGATAGGTGACCTCTGCTTTTCATTTCCTTGTCTCTCACATCACTTTTAGCAACCTTTGTTTCATGATGTCAGGAGAATGAAGGGTTAGGAGGCTGGCGGTGTCAGACACCAAGGAGTTGAAGGGTGGCAACAGGACTGCTGTGTGAGGCTTTTGCCAAAAGCCACAGTCTTTTATTAACCTTTAGACTGCTCATGCTCAAAGGCCTCTGAAAGCGGCCCAGAAAATACAACTGAAATCAGGAAATTTCCAAATGGCAACAAGGCCCAATAGCCAAATAAAATAAATGAGCTGGCCTAGGAAATCCTTGTAACTTGCCACCCAACAACAATAAACCAGTCCTACAACACACAAACTAGAAAGGAAACAAAGAAGTCTTTTAATTATTTACAGTAGTCTTATTGTGGCTCAGTAAACTTTGGTCAAGGACTAATAAAGTTAGCCTCAGTAAAGTGGGCTTGTGCGGCCATATATAGTCCATACATTTAACACAGCAGCTTTTTTAACTGGTTCCAGCCTAGCATAAATAAAACCTATATAACCGAAGAGCTGTTAACCTGGGAGCTGGTTTTCCACTTACTAGTTTCACTTCAGTTATTTTATAATTAGATAAATTCATTATGAATTTTTACCTAAAAGTGAGTAGCTAGGGAGACTAGAGACCGGTAATGGTGTGCTGGCAGAAGAAAGCTTCCTGTGGTGGGGCAAGACTGTCACACTGTATCCAGTGGTTCATCCTAAATCCTTGGTCTCTTCTCTGAGGTGACTGCTCGTACCTCCTAGGCATAATTTTGTGTCTCTGCCTCCTCGCAGAAAACTCGTGGATAGCATGGCTTATCCAAGGGACAATGCACATGTGGTGGTGAATGTCTCTGTCATGCTCTGTGAAGGGCAAGGCAGGACACTTGGGCCTGGTGGAGCTGGGCAGGAGGGAGACAAGCTCAACTTGTTGGGCCCACAACCCACATAGAGTAAACATGCAATTGAAGAAAATAGAAATTTCCAGTATATGTACTAATTTGTATAAATAGTAGCAAAATAAAAACCACAATTCCACAAACTCTCAAATGAATATGATGTCCTTTTTATTGGAAATAACATTTTATTTTGACCACGCTAATCTTTCTCAAGAGTCTTTTATTAGATTGTTCCTTCTTTTGCATCAAAATCTTCATCCTTAGCTTTAAGACTCTTTTTGGACTTCCTGTTCTTTAATCTTCCACTAGTCCAGTTCTCCTTCTGGTTTCATCTGTGTTCCCTAAATAGCTGCAGGCCTCTTCCAGTGACTTTGGGTACAACGTATAAGCAAGCTGGTATTCAATTCACCTATTTTTCCTTCACAGAACGTGACTACCTGCAGACCTAGTCCTTGTCTCCTGTCCCCTAGTTTTAAAGTTATAGTTGGCAGTATAACAGTGTAACAGCAGCAGTACGTTTCCTCCCTTCTTCCTGGGCCAAACAGTTAAAAAGTTGTGCAATAATAAAAAAAGTGCTGCTTCATTTTGCTGCTCCTGGCTTTTGTAGGCAGCATCTGTCCCATTAAAGCAGACAAAGTTATCACAGGAGACAGGGCATTATGCATTGCAAATCAGAAACTTGGTATTATGTAACAATATAAAAAATATGCAGGTATGGTTTGAATGAGATACAATTGCTGGGCTACCAAACAGATAGACAGCCAGGAAAGTAATTACAAATACAGAGAGAAAGCAAAAAAAAAAAAAAATAGACACTAGGGAAATGTCTTACAATATTTTCTGGTAATCAGTCAGTAGTTTGCTGTCCTTAACATGGGTCAAAAAAAATCCTACAGGTTAAATTCCATTGGGTTTTATGTTATTTTTTAATAAAAAATAATTTAGACAAAGTCCCACAGGAAAAAAGTCAACAATGTAGTTATCTTTCGGTGTATTCAGATGATAATTGTTATTTGGAGCATAGGATATGCCAGATGGTATCACTTCAGCAGTTTATCTACTTTCCAGTGACAGGCTATATATGATACTGATCACAGAGAGTTTTTCTAACAGCCAGCAGAGAGTTTATCATAAACATTTTTAGCTCTTTTAATAGCCTTTCTCTTAACTAAAGTGTCATTTTCATTGAGTTTATTTAACACTGCTATTGCTTTGGCAAGAAAGAGAGGAGCAATATTTTTAAAAAGTGTTCACATGGAGGGAATAATTTCAAGTAAATCTATGCAGAAACCATTGTCTGTGTCTCATGGAAAATCTAATGTGAAAATACACTTTTAATCAGATTAATCTTATCCTTGTCCATGTTTTGACAGACTTAACAAACTCCAGAAAAGACCCAAGATTATTTCAAGGAGAAAATCATCAAATTGATTTCAGTTTTCTAAAAACTGCAACCATTTTCATTTCAATGTAATTTATTTGTTTTCTTTTGAAATATTGCTTTGTTTGGTTTATTTCC
The DNA here is from genome assembly GCA_013400735.1 of Pomatostomus ruficeps. Lineage (NCBI taxonomy): Eukaryota > Metazoa > Chordata > Aves > Passeriformes > Timaliidae > Pomatostomus > Pomatostomus ruficeps. The sequence goes on from VYZT01036604.1 coordinate 58,393, forward strand.
CCAAGGTAATTTAGCGGTGGAAAGGACTTTTTCATCCCAGTCAACCTATTTTGTTCAGGGATTTTTTAGTCTGATAGCAAAAGCTGATTATATGGAAAGGTACTTTAATAAACAAACAAACAAACAAACATCCATTCTTCCATAACTCTTATTCTCTGATGTGGCCAATTATTGATATTAATTAGTTTGGTTTAGTTTAAATTGGGACAAAAAAGCCCATATAATCTGAAAAAAAATTGAATCTGACAGTTTTACGTGGCCTTTGGCTGTTAAGGTGGATCTCCATCTGTACTTTGGCTCTCCATATTGGTTTTCCTCCTGTTCCAGACGGAAGTTGGGAATTTAGATCCCCATTTTACAGAAACACCAGGTTTAAAGGATAAGGATAATATTTAAATCAAAGATATTCTCTCTTCTTAACATTTCTTACTGGCTGCATTAGTTGCCCCATCTCACTGCTGCTACCTATGAATCCCATTCAGAATCTTTGACTCCTGCCAAGAGAGTCTGGGTAGTAGGAGAACAAATGGATGTCACAAATTCTGCTCTCAGAGAGGGAGCCTGATAGGGCATGCCAGTTTCTCTAGGCTGTGTTGCACATGTGTATGGCTCTGCTATGGCCAATGTCCAAACCCCAATGAAATTTGGAAATCCAGTTCTTTCTTCTTGAGAGATAAGACTGTTGCCTCTTCCTTTCTGTTTCTGTCTCCATCTCCTCATCTTTTGTATGCACCACTTGGAAAATTCTGCAACCAAAAAAAAAAGGTTAAGCACTATAAAAATGGTATATAACTTACCCTATGGATAGATTTTCTTTCCCCTACCTACTTTATAGCAATACCTGAGGCATATGACAACAGACTCTCTTCTTTTCTAGTGATTTATGGACAGCATTAGGCCACTAGCATATTTTTAGTTCCTCTCTTCACTCTGTGCTCATGTCAACTTGTAAAGATTTATTTCTCTTTCATGCTTTTGCCCAATGGGAGTTAAAAAAGCTGGAGATTTAAGTCTTAGCACCAGAGTGATGTGAACAGTATTTTCTGTCCTAAGTTCTTAAATTTGTACTACATGTGCAAAGGGAAGGGAAGGGAAGG
>VYZT01036605.1:5992-34909 GCA_013400735.1 Pomatostomus ruficeps
TTTCAGTCATACAGAAATCTACAGGTTATGTTTACAAATGTGAATTCTATCTTACCTTGAAAAAGGTTGTAGACTGGTTTTGGGGTTTTTTCCCCTAGGAATCTGAGATAGATAAAGTTGCTCCATAACCTTTCCAGCTCATTGGAACTGAACCTGTTATTATTCTCCCGAAACTTCTCTTGAAAGCACAAAAACCTAATCTAGATTTTTCAACCCTTTGCCATAGCAGTCAAGATGTTTTGAATGACAAAATATCTCTGCTGATGCTTTTCATAAAAGCAGAAGCACGATTAGTACCACTTTGTTCCAGTTAGTGCAGGCATCATGTGATAGGTGAAACACTTGTTGGGTGGATTTATAACCAAATTCCAAGCATCAGAGTTTGTGCTGAGGAGATATGGAAAGATTAGAAGTACATAAGTACTTCTACATAAGTACATATTGCAAGAATATATTGTGATTTCCATGTATAAGCCCTTAACCTTAGTGTAGTGTAATAACTTTTCTCAAATAAATTGGCAGTGCTATTCTACTAAATTGCCAGCCTATATAGAGATTTGTACATAAAATTTTTATGCTTTTCTCCACTGAAAAATATGAAACATTTGGAAAATACTTAAAAATATGTAAGTATTCTACTAACTAGCACTTCTAGCCAAATCACCAATGCTTCCTTGAGTATTTGTTCCTTGTGGTATACAAACCGTGCATGGAATACTGGGCATAGCAACATTTGACAAGAACACTTCATCTGAGTCATGCTTTCCTGCCACTTAGAGTGCTTGAGCTTGAACTCTGCTGAGTTCAGAAGGCAGTTTGTTCTGAGCCTCAACAACTGTGTCTGGTAGGAACTAACCCACTGTCCAGCTGGTACATTGTGCTTCTGCTTTGCCTAGGGGATACCTTGCCTAAAACATGCTCTACAAATGCTCACCTTTATGGCTATTTGAATCTGTCAGGAAATACTTAGCAATTGGGAAGTTTGCTGTTGGGACCTTCACTGAATGCTGGAGCAAGCACCTTGATATGCAGTGTATGATGCTCCCTTCAGTTTAACATTCAAATAGCAATAAACCTGCACGGAAAAGTCTAGATAGCTCAGGTGACCATGAAAGCCAATGAAGATGATCATGTTGTCCTGTTTGACCTTCAAAGTGTACGAATTTCTGAACTGTCTTTTGTGGTAAGTTGGTTCTACTATTAAACTAGTTCTAACTATTTATATTTATCTTCTAAGGTGAACAGTACTTGGTTATGTGTGAACCCATGAAACAAAACTATCCCCTGACGTCTCCAACCTGATGCTGAAATCTCTCTCTTTCCATAACTTTCAGAGTTGTTATTGAGGGCAGACAGAAGGAAAACCATGGGTTGCTTTTCCTACAGCTGCCTAGCTTGGATTTCTGTGCCAAGAGGCCTATAGGACAGAAGCTCTTTTTACTGAGGGAAAGCACGTGGTATTAATGAGATGTGCAGTAATGCATTTTTGAATCCAAAGCTATCTCAGAGGGAGGTGCTTCAAGGATTAATGGAAAGCAAAACACTAGTTATCTTGTTAAAATTTCATTTACTGTGCATCTTAGCAACACTTACAAATATGAAAGCTATTTGTGCTTTCAGGATGTGTGATATTTCATTCTCTGGAGTGGTTGTTCCTTGAAAATTTGCCTGATGAGGTAAAAAACAAAGACTAAATAAGAAAAGAAAATCTCTTTATTTAATGGTAGGGGCTTCACCCTCAAGGCTTTGATAATGTTGAGAAAAGGCAAGAAGGATTTTTTTCTTTAGTTGAAAGGAAAGTACTAGTTAGATAATTTTGTTTAACCCTGCATTTCTTGAGCACTCCAGGGTAGTTCCCCAAGTTAGATAGGTCAGCCAGAAGAAGAATAAAAGAAGCATACAACTGTCTTGCCTCTCATTTCCCCTGTTGTTTTCATGAACAATTTTATATCCCCTGTGATATCAGCTAAAAGAACATTGCAAAGCATGATCCAAAGCCTTAACAGATCGACAGAGGACTGTTTTCCACTGAAATTTGCTTTTGGCCTTAGGCTTCAGTTTAGCAGAGGAAGATATATAAGATGATTTTTTTTTATAGTTAAAGATTTGTATCAAAACTTTTCAGCTTGACCCTTTTGGAAGTTTTGGAAGAAGCCTAGCTGAGCAAGGCATGATGCTCTAAATATTCACCACTTTTCTTTAAACTATGTCCAAAGGAGAAATCTGTCAAAAATCAACATTTTCATGCAGATGGAAATAGTTTTTTTTCTATGAGAAGATACAAAGGCCCAAGGGCATTCTCAGTAACAGGAAAATTATTTGCAGTTGGTCAGACAAGCTGTCTGACTCAGGTAATCTACAGTTCATCGGGTCATGTGGTTGAAACTGAAGTCCAAGATGAGACACTCTGTTCAGCTAAAATTAATCGTAATGAATTTTGTGCATGTGCATGGGCCAGAGGGTGTTTTTCTGTGAGATAATCTGGGATTATTTTCTCTATGTGTGCTAAGGTGTCTGAAAAACCTTTGGACAGCAGCAAACCAAACTGAAGAACAAAGCAGACATTTCATTCATCAATTTACTTTAATGGGGGGAAAAAAAGGACAAACTATTTCAGGAAAGAAGACACAGATGTTCTACGTTAAAAACCAAGAGAATTGGGAGAAATACTCTTTTAGCAGATGACTAGTATCAAAATACCTAAGAGACTGGTATCCAAATAACTATTGGTGAACAAAGTCACCAGATATCTCTCCTGAAAGAGGGTGAGAGATATTTTTAGCATTCCCACTGATGATCACCAGTGGCTGTCTGAGCGTTTTCTCATCAGCAGGGCTGGGAGAGGAAAGACTTGCCTTGTCATTGCTTGACTCTGGAGATAATAGGAGAAATTTTCTGTAATTGTTTATAGTGTAGGTGTAAACTACATATCCCCAGTGGAAACCCAAGCCATGGCATGTTAAGATGTGTGTCAGCACACGGTGCTAGATGATCCCTGTCCTGAGATTTTGTTTCTAAATGAGATTTAAAAACAAAGACAGGGAAAGATGTTTGTCCTAGTTGCCGCCCTCTGACTAAGTCTCTTGGTCTCTCAAAAATTAACCAGTGCCCTCACCTACTTTTGCAGGTGGTGAGACAAAAGAAAGTGTAAACCCAGTCTAAGCTGGGTAGGAAACTATTCTGCAAGACTGTTGTGAAGTAATCAGCAGAGCTGACTTCTTCACCAAAAACAAATGACACGACATTCCCTCAGCAGTACCCCACACCAAGCCACAGGCTGGGCTGCTGGGTTTTGCTGCTGCCCTGGTAGCAAATTGCCCCACAGTGCAGTGGAGGAGGGCAGGAAAAGGGCCAGTCCTTAAGCTTTGGTGATGCTGGTCTATTTTTTCTCATGTCTCTTCCCTAGCCAGGCAACTTCCCGGAACAGTTGCTTACAGAAAGGTTCAGCAAATCTCTAGTTAATGCCTACATGTGCTTCTGATTATCTCTTCCTCCTCCTCCCCACTCCACTGAAAACTGTGGTTTGTGTGCAGCTCAGAGAAAGCAGTCAGAGGAAGTACAGGGCTGTTTTAGGGAGCTGCTAATTTCTCCAGTTGGTCTTGACTGTAACCAATAAGCAATGCTTGTACATACATAACGTGTGTGTAACTTTACTGGGCATTTCTTCCTGGACAGGAAACCAACGGCACAAGAAGAAAAAAGTATGGTCACAGCAACAATGGCAGTGTTTTTTAATTGATTTAATCATATTCTCTCATTGCTTGATCCAAGAGCCATGAAACTTGAAGGCCCTGCCTGTAGACCACTGTCATGGGCATCACTTGGGACCTCAGTCCTGAGTCTGATCACCCATCCTTTTCTCACTCACTTGGAGAACAGGAATTTTGTGTCACCACAGCATCAGGACATACCGCCTTCATCATGTGTTCAAAAATTCTTTGCTACATCCAGAATTTTTCTCTATTTTTTCATGTGCACCCAAGAAGTCTCCACCAGACTTTTGTGAGGTAATCAGCAGAGCCAACTTCTTCACCAAAAATAAGTGACCTGGCCTACTCTCCACTGCATGTTTATAGGAGTCACTGCTACCTGGGAAGAACCACAAGACATCTAAGTCCTGACTTACAAAAAGCTGTATTTGAAGGAGTGGCAAGTACTCATGCACAAGTTTTATGCTTGTTCTTTAGGAAAAAGTTTCTTCCCCCCAGGAAGGGAAAAATTACCTTTGAGAATGAGACAAGATTTGCCAAGAAAGCAAGATTGATAGGGAATTATCCTGTGCTTAAAGCAAGCATCTTGAGAGCTGGAACAGAAGTCAGATGATTGGTGGTGGTGTGTTTGTATGCCCTGCGTCATAAATTGCAAAACCAACAAAAAGTGGGCTAAAGGTCACAAACGTCAAAACACCACTTCCAGTCCTCCCTTCCTACTGCATTTCCCCATGCTCAGGAAAATAAGTAGCTGGTCATTATGTTACAAGACCAGAGTCCAGGAAACATCCCTCATGGGCAGTTGTATCTCATCAGATGGGATTGCTTGGAGATAGTCTCCAACTGTTGCAGCACATGTCATTCCAGCTGGATGGAATATTTGTATTATAATAGCGTTTTATAATGTATTTCAGAAATACTTGGAGTCCCAGCTGACATAAGATCCTTACCATATCGTTTACATGGCTGGGGAGATAATATCCTGTGGTGTTTAATGCCTGCATATAAACAATTCAAAATACATTACTCAGAGATCCACAAACTCTTCCCATAGTATGCTGATAGCAGTGGTTTCACCTGATATTTTGGGTGCAATTATATAGAATTATATTAATAAGAATTTTTAATGCACCCTATTACTTCTGTGAGTAGTATCATCCACAAGTACCACAATGTGACTTGAATCTTCTGATGGATTTCCCTGAGAGAAAACAGCTGTTGACTGAAATTGAATTCTTTCTGCTAGCATTTTTTTTAAAAAACCCTAAAACCCAAAAAACCCCCTCCTCAACTAAAGTTTTTGTTGTAAAATTTAAATACTCAAATTAAAAATTATTCTGGTTTACACTGAAAATAAGGTTTGTCAGGGGCTTTATTTTGCTCTTTCTTTATGAGAGCAGGGAAGAAAATAATTTTATGGTTTCTACAAAAGTAACAATTTTTTAAAAGCTTCGTGTCTGTTCAGATTTACATTAACTTTTCCCTGGTATTTTCAGAAAATACCCATCTGCAAGTAATGTATTCCCTGGTGGAGCTTATGGCCTGTCTGGAGGGAGGGAGGGAGGGGATGGTGGGAACGGGAGCAAAAGGAGACCAGACATACCCTCCTCCAGTGCTTGCCCCTGCGCGCAGTCCCAGCGCGCGGTGCTCAGCCCTGCCTTGCTGCAGTCTTGCCACGTGCTGGAGCAGAGCTCCCAGACAGCCTCACAAAGGGCCGTCAGAGCACATCCCCAACATCCCCATCTGCTGCCGATTACTGCGCGAAATGTGCCAGCCTCGTGTCGTCAGGGGCCAGCACCCTGGAGCTTCTCCTGCCCAACAAAAACACTGAGCAATCTCCAGAGCTGGACGGCATCCAGCCTCCAAGGGGCTTGGAGGACTATCCCCTTTGAAGATTATAGAGGTCCGATGAGGGATCCTTGAGAACAGCACTGTAAAACTTGCTGGTTTCTAATGGGGAGCCATTATCCAGTGAAAGTTTTATGGCATTATCAAACAAATAAACGTTATCAAAATGGCATTATCAAACAATATTAGAGGAAAGAAGATAAAAGGTGAGTTTGCCCACACACCTGAAATCTGCCACTATGACAATGCATTTTAAGGACCCCATGTATGCAGGTATAAGTCATTTGCTGTTGGATGGAGTTACTTGGCAGCAGTGAGTGGAGGGAAAAGGAAAAGGAAAAGGAAAAGGAAAAGGAAAAGGAAAAGGAAAAGGAAAAGGAAAAGGAAAAGGAAAAGGAAAAGGAAAAGGAAAAGGAAAAGGAAAAGGGGTATTTCTGGCTTTGGAAAATTTATCTCTATTTATGTATTTTGAATCAAATGATCAAGGATAGGAATTGTTAATATGGGTTTAAAAGTCTTAGAGAGTTGCTTAAACAGTTACATTTACTTGATGGGGTCTGGCAGAATGAGAAAATACATAGTGGTAGCTGATTCTGTTATCAGGCAAGAACCTGGAGCATGACTGACAATGGTCTCAAGCCTTCTAACGTGCACCATAGTCTCTCTTGTACACTGATCTGCCTGTGCCTCTCTGCCTGTTTTTGTAGTTGATGAATTGTAAGCAGTGGCTGGCTTTGCATAAAGCAACTGGAAATTGCACTGAGCCAGATACAAGCACATTACATCAATACTTCACTCCTTGAATTCCTGACTCCCCATGGTGACCGTGGTAGCATTTGTCAGCAGAATAATTCTGAGGCTCCATAGAGCCAGGAGAAAGTTAATACTAGAGAGGCTAGGTTACAAAAACAAATGAATTTTCTAATTCTGCTAAATAGAAGAAACCAGATCATTAAGAAAGACAGACTGGTGTATTTAGTCTGACAATGATATAAGTAGCCACAGCATCATCTCATTCATTAAATACTGCCTTAATTTCCATTTCTGTTACAATTCCCTTTTTTCATCGGTAGGTGCTATAGTTTTGGTAGTGTTACTGTTGGCAGAGATCTGTCAAATGTAAATACAAAAGCCACTGATCATCCTAATTAGAGTTGTTGCAATACAGCTGTTTATATATCATAAAGCAAGATGGGGACACCTCAAATGTAAATTTCCAATAACCATTGAGCCCAAAAAAGAAATAGAATAATTTGACACTTTTAACTATATTCCATAGTTAACTATGTGAGCCATATAACAGCAGAGAACTTCCAAATAAGATTAAAAGCCTTGAGTGCCATAATGGAATGCCCAATTGACACAGAACCACACTTTGTCTGGCATGATCTCCAGCAACCCATGTTGACCTGATTTTTAATATTTGTATTTCCAGTCATGTCCAACTTGTCTCAAGTTTTAACCTTCTGCTGTTTTCAGGTGCAGAAATCTCAGTTTGAGGTGATGTGAAGGAAGTAACTCATAAACACTGGGACTAATTGCCAGTACCCTCCCTTTCAGGTGATTTTCACTTTGCACATTTTGACTTTATGCCTAAATACTGTCAGAACTACTGGGCAACTCAAGCTGAATGGAATACTAACGTCTACATTAAAGACAAGTATTGTGCATAACCTGTCTGCAGGGAGGCCTAAATCCAAGCATAAACCTTATCACTCCAGGTAAGAAAGAACCTTGAAAAATAGAACATGACCTCTGCCTAGTTTTTGAGAGTATTCAGAACCATCATTCCCTGATGACTCTCCTCTGTCTGAGGGACTGGTGTAAGAGGGCAAACTGAGTTGCTCCTTTTCCCTTAAAGAAGGAATGAGTAGAGTTCTTTTGCTTCCAAAGGCTGCCTCTTTCCATCAAACCAGCTGAAATGGAGAGTTACCCTCTGTTTAAATCAGAGGAGAATGGATGACAGGCTTTAAAGCTGCTGGGGGACAGAAGGAGTCATCTAACTGTTCCCATCATGCACAGAGGAGAAGTATGTGCTCACATGCGCCCAAACAAACAAACAAGATATGCATTTCTGATAACACCTTTTAGTTGTGCCGTGGCTGAAATGTTGGAAGATTGAACTAGCTCTACCTCTGCCCGTGAGACCTGTACAGTATGGAAACAATATCGTTGCTTTCCCCTTTCCCACAACAAAATAAGTACATACAGAGAAACATTTCTTATTATACATAGTAGTGCAACACTTGGCTCTTGTTCCCCCTTACTCATGCTTAAAATTGTAATTTTAGGCAGCAATATGAGAAGACAGTATAACAGTTTCCTCAAGCATTGAGATTTTAAAACAAATTCTCTATGACTGTCTCCAGCTCCCTGTTGTATTAGTAAATATTTTGAGCCTGGATTTGACACAGGATTTAGGGATAAGCCTAAAGCAAAGAGTATGTTTACATCATAGCATCTCCAGTACTTTTAAAACCAAACATGTTTACCATTGAGTATAGGCACAAACTTTGCACGAATGAGTGGCATAGAACTTGTTCCAAAGCCTTGTGCAGGCAACAAAAAGGGTTACATTAATATCCTTGGTTTCAAAACAAACCCTTAAAGAGAGAACCTTGCCACGTCAGTGTGGAAATTTACCAGAAAGGAACTTCAAACTGCATAGCAATCACATTACAAGTGTTGGACAAAACCAGAATCTCTGAGGTTCTCTGAAGAACATGATTTTGTTGTGGGAATAAGGTTGTGTTAAAGCACTTCTCTGCTTTACTTTGCTGTCTTCACAGTCCTTGAGAGGTGAAGCTAGAACAGAGTCCAGCACTCCTGGAAATTCAGTCTTTATATTCCACAAGTCAATAAATGGATTACACTTTCCTACGGAAACAATCCACTAGAGTGCAGGCTTTATCCACAACCAGAAGAAAAGAAATAGTCAGGACCTATTCATGGTCTTCTGTTGCATGTAGAACAGCCAACGATTACCAAATGACTCCACAGCAGAGAGGTCAGTGTGGAAGGGCAGAGCACTTCTATTTCCAGGGAGAGGCTGCTGCTGTCAGGTCCTGAGGCTATGCACATGGCTGCATGCCAAAGCACAGATCAGTATCCCTCTCCCATGGTGTCCTCTCTGATTTTAGGGTGTTGTTGCAAGTTTTACTAGGGGTCCACCTCTGAGTCCAACTCACTCCTAATTCCTCTACTTCTGTCTCCCTTGCTACAGGTCATGTTAGCTATGGGTGTTGGAAGTTTGCATTTCTACTGAAGTTTATGAATACTTTTTGTCCAGACGCATTTTTGAGAAAGGCAGCTTTGCCAAAACTTTTTCTTTTATGAAAACACTTCAAATTCAGGAAAACATTGCTTTAACCCATTTTAGAAAAAGACAATGTAACCTTTCATTTAACTTACTTTTTTTTTAAAGAAAAATCTGGTTTTCATCTTTGTCCTTCTACTTCTTACTTTTTAAAATACTCTTCTCACAGAAAGTGAGGAAAGAGGATTGAAAACCTAGAAGGAGCAGGATGGGAGTAAACAAAGAAAACAGGGAGGGAACCCTCTCTCCTTTCACTTTCCTCTCCCCCATGTTTTTTTCTGACCTGTGTTCTCTCGTGGAAAAAGAAGTACAACCTCCAATATGTTTTTAATTTGAGTCAGCTTCAAAGAAGTGAATGCAGAGCCCTTCGCATCTTCCTGCCCAGACGTGCAGCAATGGGCTGCGCAGCTGTGTAGCTCCCTGCCAGCCCCCTCCAAATCTCGTGGAGTAGGGACCTGGGAGTGTCAACACCCCTAGTGCCCCATGTACCTCCCAGGCACATCAGGACATCAATTCCCCAAACTGGTCCTCAGCCACAGCTCGCTTGCTGCTCCATACTCTTCCTCATCCAGGCAGAATAAGGTCCCTGACCTAAGCCCATCAGGTTTTACGTAATCCCATCAGACACATATGTAGGGTAGTTTGCTGCCCTTGAAAAAAGTACGAGTGGTTTTGGATTGTGTGCCCACAAGTAGAATTTACAGGTCTTCTGGACACTCTTGCCTGGCAATTAGTAGCCCTAGAATGAATACATTATTCTGTGAAGCAAAACACCATGTTTCACCTACAAGAGCGTCCTGCCATGGTAAATTTCAAAGTGGTCAGGGAGTCTGATTTAATAGTAGTCCACAAGCTCAAGGCAATGAAATTTCATTTTTCAAATAACAGTGACAGAAGTACAAACAACAGTGGGTGAAGTATTTAAACAGGTCATCATGACATGGCAAAGTTACCTCTATGCTTATGAAAGCAATGTAAAATGGACTTTCATCCCTGACAGTTTATGAGACTGCCATTGCAAAGTAATTGCAAAGTAATTTCATCTGGTAGTGTAGATGTTTAACCCTACCAAGCAATTAAGTACCATACAGACCCTTGCTCATTAGAGCCAGCTGCCATCACTGGGATGAGGAGCAGAACCAGAAAAAGGGCAAAACCCCTGTACTGAGACAAGAACAATTTAATTATTGAAAAAAATAAATAAAATAGAATAAAATAAAATAAATAATTGTAATGAAAAAGGCCACACTGCTAAGGAAGGAGTTAATTTTTCAGAGAGAAATGTGGCTGCAGACTGCAGGGCTAACAAAATACTTACATTTAGTTTTTTGTATCATTAATTTCTCAACCTTTTTTCTGCCACAGCTCTTTAGTGGGTGCAGCTGGTACCACTCACACACCATCCTGCTGGTTCCTGTGATTTTGAAGCTCAGTGGATGGTATCATTTAGATGTGTAGCAGGCCGACTTGTGGGTGTGGAGCTGGCAGCAACCTGTGAAGTGCTACCATTTGGCAGTCATCCCGTGGAAACCCCATTATTAACAAGCATGAGTGCACATCTATTGTGTTAGGAACATTCTTTGGAGCCTTTTGCTAATTTCACACCTTGATTCTTTGTAATGATGAAGGTGCCTTTCACATTTCGTAAAGTGTAGAGTCTGATGATATTGCTGCTCATTTCAGTCCTGGTAGACAGATTTGGAATAGGGCCGTTACTTTCAGTTTTGACAAAATTCGTTCCTACCATTAACATTAATTGACCACATCTGCTGGTTTTATTTCTCAGTTTCTTTCTAGATTTCCGTCACCTGGTTTTCAAGATGGTAACTTTATGTTTAACTGTCAATTATTCTTTTTTGCTTATTTTTTGTTTATATTTTGTTTTTTTTCTTCCACGCAATTAGTGGACTCCCACAGTTTGTGCTTGACGTCTCTGCTGAAGTCTCCTTGCTTTCCAACTTGACAGAAGACAGCAAGAAAAGGTTCTTCTGCTGACTAGAAGAGAATGCCGTAAGAATGAATTTTGCCAATATTTCATGATTTTTCTCATTGTCTCTGATTTTTAAACTTCTGTGTACAAACAGTGGGACTTTGAGCTGTCTTAGGGCTGCTCTAAACAACCTGGTTTGGGCCTCAGGTACCCATAGTGCTAGGAAAAGACAGTATTGAAAATTGTCTTTGAACAATTCTAACTGCATTTAGTGCTTTGGCATAGCAAACCTGCAACAGCAAAGTATCTTAAAATTTGCCTCTGTCTCAAAGCCCAATGACAATAAGAGTATTTTTGCCTTCTGTTTTTAGAGAAGTTCCCATTGTTACAATATGCATGAAGATATTTATTTGTATGTCTTTATTCTACATTAGGTCATGGGGAAAATATTTTAAAAGAGTGGGCTATGAAGACTCAACATTGCTGGGGTTTGGATTGTTTGTTTGTTGGTTTTTTATGGAATCTGCATTTCTGCTAAAGTCAGTCTGGGTAACAACCATTTAGAGCAGGTATGCTTACTGTGTCCTATAATAAGAATTCCCTATAATGTTCAGTAGGTACTTCTAAAATTTGGACTCCTAGTGCCTTTTTCTGGACTCCTAGTGCCTTTTTCTACATTTCTACTATGCAGCCTTTTACTGGGGGTCAGAAAAGCTGGCAGTTTCATGTTTGCTGTGAACACAAAGTGGATCAATGGCTCCCCAACCCACCCTAGCTGAGTGCGGGTGACCAAGCAGAGGAAGCACTGCTGCCAAGGGATACTCCAAGAGACTTGCACAAGGCTGATCTGATTGCCACACGGGTCTGGACAGGAACTGAGAGCCTGCATGTCTCCCCCTGTCCCTGCTCGCTGCCTGCCCTCCCACAAGTGCTGAGGGGTACTGGTGACAGTACCAGCCCAATCCAGCAGCCAAGGTCGCCCCCGCAAATGCAGATCTGCTGCAAATGCCTTGCAGATACCTGTGCTGGGCTGCTGGGCTACAATGGGCTGCAGATGAAACAGACCTCTAGAGCAGAGAACAAAACTGCATGCTGTCAGGAGGGTGATGGAGAGGATTGGAGAACAGAGGGAGAAAGCAGAATAGGAAAGCAGCTGGATGCCTTTTTTTATATTACTTTTTTTTCAAATGGAAGAAGTTCTATGCTTGCTACAGCAATGTGAGAGGTGCTGCTGAGGTGCTGAAAGGGAAGAGGGAGGCATAAATAGAAAGGTGAAAGGGGCGCTTGAAAAGGAGATTCGGACCAAGGAGGGAAAACCTGGAACTGTTTCAAAGCAAACCTTCCCTTAACTATGGGGAGCTGGCCTGTGAGTCTAAACAGGCTATGTAATTTGCTGTAGCTCATACCCTCTAATTTAGCCACTAGGTGTATTTGTACAGAAATACAGAACTAAAAGCAATTCAGAGCATGTCAGGAAGTGGAGTATGTGTTTCTTGGGACTCTGTCTGGTTGAAGTACACTTAACTACCTGTTTGGGAATATAGGTTTGGCAAACAGCATAGCCAGAAAAAGAAAAAAAAATATATTTTTACTTCAGAACTCCTCAGTCATTAGTGAGCTGTGCTGGAAGCATTAATGAATTACCATTTCAGAAATTTGTTCAGAAGCTGTCACCACAATGTAGCAATGATACTGCTTGAAAACCAGGGAAAAAGTCACTTTTCAACTTAGCGTATTGAAAAATACCTGGAGGTGCAAAATCTTTGTTTGTTGCAGGGTTTGCATTCATCTGTCAGGCTTTTCTTTTTTCTTCTCTCAAGCAGTAATTCATAGACATCCTCATCAATCCTGTTATTCATGGTGAGACATCATACAGAGACCAGTGATGCTAACAGTATGATTATCCTGCACTTCCTTCTGCAATCAGGAAATAAACCACTGCAGTGTGTATTGGGGTGAGAGCCTGACAGATTTTTTGGGGCTTGGCAGCATTTTGAAGCAGCAGGTTGCTGCTGCAGGTAGGGATTATTTGTACAAAGCCAGTGCCCCAGAGTGTCTTTTGTGGGCTAGATCCACACAGTGTGCAATACTGGATGAAGTACACAGTAAAAATCATGTTTAAGAGACAAAAATGGAAGTAAGAAATAAGAAACCACAAAGAGGAACAAACAAGAAAGACGTGCAAAACAGCAAGACCACATCAATCAGGATAAAATGCTGTGCTTTTGGCACCAATGACCTCACCCTCTTTTGGTCCTCCAGTATTGCTTCTCTCAGTGCCATTTCCTGAAAAGGTCAAACTTCCTTACCTAAGACACTCTATTCTCACATTTCACCCACAGATGTTGCTGGTGCCTTCCACATGGCAATGAGCACCCTGAGCTTTCAAATAAGGTCACCCACACCAACCAGCACAAGTGTGAAATATCAAACACTGTCAAAGTACTAAATGCATGTGATTGGAGCCCACATCTGGTTTAAGGAGATTGCACCTGGACCAGCTACAAGCTTTGAATTGGTTTATTACTGGGGTCACAGTTTGTGCAGGAGTGCTGGAGAGGTTTTTCATGTATCTATACAAAAAGACATGGGATTTTAAATTTCTAATAGATGCAGGGGGTTGATTTGTTGTGGTTAGAGCTATTCTGTGAGTGCATACTAGAGGACAATGTTAAATGTTGTAGCTTGTGAGAGTTTTTATAGAGCTTAAATACAAAGTTTGAAAACTTGTTGAGGTGTTATCTCTCTAGTATACCTGATTAGACAGAAATGGATATATAATAGATAATTTTTAATTTAGTTGGTCCTAAGTTAGCTGTTATTGATTTGTCTATGGTTTATAGGCTGTAGTTTTTACTTAGAATAGGTAATGTATTAGTCAGTAGTTAATAAGTAACTGACATAGTTATAGTATCTGTTATTGACACAAGTATATTTTATAATATTAAAGCAAGTTATATAATGCTTGTAAAAGTGTTCATTTCCTTAATGTCTGGACCAAATGTAATCATGAGTCACTTAATGGCCTGGAATGGGTATGTCCTTTGTACACCCAAACACACAAGCGTATGAAGAGGATAGGTGAAAAGAAAAGTGGTGCAGTTTACTGAGGAATCCATTACTGGCTGTTGTGTTTACTTGTTAAAAATTCCCAACATGCTGAAAGGCAATTATCTGCCATTGGGTACTGAAAATCTGTGGTAACCTCCTGGCCAACAAAGACCATAATTCATATTTAAGAGCATGGGGTCACAGCTGTGGTCACTTCCCTGGGCTTTTGATCAGGTTTGTGGATGGAATGGAAATTGCTGAAATGTGATGGATGATCTTGGGCTCCCACAGTAGGGACAAACCTGGCAAACATTACCGTCAGTGGGGCTAGGGTTTGAGCATGGGAATTAAAATGTAAAACTTTAAGTACTTCCATGACATCAGCAAGAGCCTAATGGCAAAAATGTGACATGGTTAGCTTTGCTTCTGCCTCTGTGGACGTGGAGATACAAAGGGTTTATGCCCTCCTGAAGGCATAATCAACAAGCATGCATTCAAGCAAACAGAAGCAGCAAAATTACTCCTTTGGCTTTCAACTCCATTCTTATGTACAAGCCACCAGAGGAGCTGTTTGCTGAAGATGTTCTAATGACAGGATGATACCGTCATGATAACAAGCACATATCCCAGCTCAAACATGTATACTTTGAAAAAGAGCACTTCTGTATTTCCCATGCTGTATTTCCCATGCTGTATTTCCCATGCTGTATTTCCCATGCATGGAATACAGCATGGGAGAAAAAAATGGCCTTCCCTCAGGTTGACTGCACATCAGATGATCTGGGTAGCTATGGTCTCCCTGCAACGTTTCTGGTTGTCGTGTTGGTCTGAGACACAGTATTCTCAAGGACTGCTGATCCCACACTCCTGTTTGCTTTCCTGAGACTAGGGGATTTTGTGTTCTGTTATGAAACCAAGCTCTGGAAAACACCATGAGTTTTCTAAATTTAGGTGCCATTCTTAGTACTGGGAATGTTCAGATTTCTCTCCATTCTGGATGAATTTCTCCTTCATGTAATCATTTCAGGGTGACATGAAATATTCATGAAGAAGTTAGTCCAGGTCAACATGTAGCTAAGGTGCCTAACCCATCTTTGAATGTGTTTAGTGTTCACCTACATCTCTTGACAAAATTTGGAGTTCTGTCCCCATGCACTGGCTTCCCTGAAACTTGTGTCACTCAGCTGGCCCCTTTTCATTCCATGTTTCACATCCCATGGGACAGTTCACAGTCAGGATGCAGAACAGCTGCTTATTGCAATTGTCCAAGGCAAACATGTTCCTTCTGTATGCACAGTCCTTCAGTGAGACACCTGCAGCCTGGACAAGAGCATCCTGATAGTTCAGCCCTCACAGTGCTCTGGTTATTAAAGGCCATTTAAAATAACGAGGCTAGAGCTCAGGCTTGCCCAAGGGCAGTTGCAAAGGCCAGTTCTCTACACATCCTGGTCTAGAAGCTGCTATTCCCAACAGTCTACAAAGAACTTCTCACTGTTGGCACCTTCCCCATGTTTCCTGGGGTTGAAAGTAGACTTGATTTACATTGAGTTTCAAACTAAGCAGATTGACATCAAAGCAACGGAAATCAGACCCCAGTAAGTGGTTTATAAATGCAGCCTAAGTGTTTTGAATCAAAACAGTTCTTTCAGTGAATTTGGAGGGGTATGTCTGTTGTCCTTATCATTCTTAGTTTCTGTCTTGAAAACACTGAAAGGTCACTCACATGAAATCTACTCTGGGGATCATTAGGAAAAAGTTTCCATTCCTGAATAAAACTCTTACTGGTAGGTTTTTCCTGTTCTTTTTTTGCATGGCATTGCTTGGAGGGGACAGTAATCTAAACAAGAAAGGTATGTATGGATTGTGTCAGAGAAACCTCTTGTAGGCTGTGTGGTACAATACTGAGGAACAGAACCTCAGCTTGTGCATGCTTTTCTCATCCCAGGTAGGGAAGACAAGGCTTTGCTCTGCACAGTCTTTGCAAACAGCCCTGAGACTGCTTCATACCCCTGAACAAAGAGCTTGTGCAGAGGCATCCAGTGAGGACCAGATATCTGACTCATAAAGTACTTAACTGAAATGACAGCAATATGTAAGTTTGCTGGATGTTTGTTTTAGCAAATGTGCTATCTCTATGTGTATATCTCTAAGCTGTCAATGACAACATTTCCTTTCAAAGCTGAAAGAACAGTGTCTTTTTGTAGTACTGTTGCATCTATTGACTGCACCAAATAGCATGAAACAAATACAATGCCACAAGGGAGGAATAAGGAAAATCCAACAGCTTTTGAAATAAACCTTTTGTGTAACTTGGTATCTGAAGCTTTGTGGAGTACATGTGTATAAACACAGCACAGAAGAAGATAAATAAGGCTTCAATAAATATTTTGTACTACAATTGACCCAAACAACAGAATTATTTAAAATCCAGTCTTCATCTAGATTTGACTTTTACAAATGGATCTTGGATATCTGATCAGCTGAACTAGAAACAGCAGGGCTGTTACTCACGAGATGATGCACTGAGGTGTTCAAAAGAAGCACTGTGCCTCAGAGCAGTTTTGCCTTCTCTCTTCATCTGCCTGAAATGGCAGAGTAGTCACAGTGATATCACCCTGTTGATGTGACCATTATGGGAAGGAAAAAATTTCCCAAGGAACAGCTTAGACTTTGGTAAACTGAGGTAAAGAATGAAGTCCAAAAACCCAGAGATGCTTCTGTCTCTCTCTGCCACTGAAACCTGCAAGAGATGGACACCAAGACTGGCTTGATGGATATGAGAGTAAGTGCAGAAGGCTGTGCTTGCAGCAGACCCACTGCCAACCTAGAGGGAAGATATCTGCTGAACATGTACAATCTGCAGGAACCCTGAATCTCCAGAAGCCTGAAGCTCCATTTCACAGAAACATGGGGAATAGGAATATTCTTTACTAACAGTCCTCCTCAGAATGGAGGCAGATTTTCCCACATGCTATGGCAACAGGAGAAGATTCTTACCCTGATGGCTGTTATTTTCATTGCAAGCACTAAAACAAGATCTGCTCTTCCCCACAGTAATAAATGAACCAGGGAAGATTTTTTTTCACTCTATCAAACAAGCCTACGTAGAGGCTCACTTTAGGAAATCCTTCATTCTGATACAGAATGAAATTTTCTATGTGTCTGTTCTCAAAACATTATAGGTTCAGTAAATTCTTCCTTCAGTTCCAGCATATCTTTTCAAAATGTAATACTCAAACAGTCCTTTTTCCCTAAACTTGATTTATGAGAGAACCACCAAAGAATAAAAAAAAAAATTTAAAAAAATCAGTCATAATTGAGACTCTTCTTTGAGCAATGTTGCCGTTAAAATGTTACATTTTTTAACAACCATAAGGCAATATTGTAACCTTTTTACTGTGGCTAAGAACAGTCAGTGAACTGTGGCTCACTGATAAAGTAAGTGAAACTGTATAAATATTCTGCAAATTGCACTTCACAATGAGCTGTCTGTCTAAGCAAAAACCTGTGTCATAGTCCAGACAATACCAAGAACTTTCTAGCATAGACCTTAGACAAGACATACTGCATAACTCAAATCCAAACATGACCAAGCTAAGTGCAAGCAAACCAGGGGTGCTTTCCTTTCATTAGACTTTCTCCCTGACCTCTGGATGACAAGGGCATAGGAAAAGGAAGCAATTTTTCTTCTGTCCTTGGGGAAAGTACATTCGAAAGAGATTTCCTGTGACTGGACTACATCATCTCTCTGGTGCCTGATGTGAAACTCTGGAAGACCACATTTTTTTGGCATCCATCACAAGCATTTATTCACTTTTTCTGCATGAAGGGCCCTGTGTGAAATCCACAAAACCTTTAGGTGGGTACTGCAGATAGCTGGATGGGATCAATCAAAATAGCACTTCAGAGAAAAGAAATGTCTTACTGGAACACTTGTTCCAAAGTCAATCCTTCTGATCTCATTAAATTTTAAACTATTTCCCATCTTTCTCTGCCAAGGGCTGTAAAGGTTGATTAATAAAGTTCAATGCCATATCCTTCTTTAAGGGTTTTGTTGAAAGTTTGAGAAGGCCTTTTTTATCTTATGATAAGTTTAAAAATATATTTAACACCTCAATCCTTGTCATTTTAAGTTATCACATGCATTATAGAAATAACACTTCCTGTGCATTTCCAGTCCTTTTTAGTTGTGGCCTGTTTAATCATGGTAAGGCAATATGCCAAACTCTTTGTTCTCAGAGTCATGGGTTCCCAGGGAGCCCTTGGCTATGACCAGCAAGCCAGAACTCAGTGTTGGACCTCTCCAGATTTCTCTCTCTGGTGGTATCCACCAAAGGGCAATTTATGATTCTGCATTTCCTACCAGAAGACCTTCCTAATGTGCAGCAGAGCTTTCCTTTAGTTGTCCCTGGATGAACAGGATGCCTCAGCATTCTCTATCCTCTTTCCTGTTGTGCAAGTTCCTGTATCGTAAGGAAGCACCCACCAAGAGTATCATGGTTTACATAAGTGTTTTATATGGTAACATCAGCAATATTATCTTACATAGAGCCCCAGCTGCATGGAAAGAGAGGCACTGAATGAGAGAAATGAAGGTACAACTGTGGGAAAACAATTGAGTCCTACCCTAAACAGTTGACAAAATATGCACTGCTGAGCTCTTTTAAATATGGGCTTGCAGATGTTAAAATATTAATTATGAGACTCTCAGATGTTACAATATTACTTATGAGGCTAACCTGATAGTCATATTTCTCAGAGAAACAAACATCTATTATATTTACAGGTGACATCAGACTACAGCTATTATCAGGGCAGAATTTAGGATCAGCTTTAGGGTTTCAAGGGGGCAGAGAAACAACAGGTAATGTACAAGAGCATCCTAATTTTTGTTGTCCTTTGTGCAAACTGGGAATGGTAAGATCATGGTTTCACAGGCTTCAGAGATACAGCATTAAGAATAAAAATAGTTGTGACTCTGGGGAGGGGTCAGAGAAAATATGGCTGGGCTGTGGGGGAAAGGAAGGACCTGAAAGCAGATGGGAACACATCAACATTTTGAGCTTCATATAGTAACAAGTTTCTGCACCTATCTTTAGAAGTCAGGGAGATGAGGAAAAACTCGAAGTATGGTGAAATTGGGGAATTCAGGAAGGATCAACTATGCTGTGCTGAGAGCTGCCATCAGCCTGGGTCCATATTTTCTGGTTCAAAAAACTGGTGGTGTTATGACCAAGCATCTTAATTGATTTAGGCAGCTAGAAATGAGTGGTCTCTGATGAAGACATTCAGGACAAGTTTCCAAAGGGAGCTGAAAAGAAATAGGCATCAGTTACAGGGATGATTTTAAGTCTTCCATTTTTAGTAGTCTGTCAGCTATGTGTGGGGGGTTAGAATTAGAATTTAGACTTCATAAAATTGATTAACTGGGGAGACAGACGTGTTTAAAACAATCCCCCAGTAAATTTTTTTTCTTCTTTCACGTTTATAATGGGATTGGTGTCAAGAAAGGCACACCAAAAAGTTAAAGCAAAGAAGGCATTTAAAATTGCCACATAATGTTGTTTAGGACTAGTTGTAGCCCACTTGGTCCCAAAGTTACTTTTAATTTGGGATTTCATGTGTGTTGTATGACTTGGACAAATAAGTGTCAGATGTCAGGTGTTAGTTTAGGTACATAATTGGAAGAAATTTTTAAAAAGATCATTAGATATACGGGAAGTTAGTATCACCATTATGCCCAAGATATTTTGCTCTGAAGTTCATACACATCTACAACATAAGGTTCGCATTTAGAGTATTCCTGGTGTTGGAATTAGCAGTGTTGTGGTATTTGAAGGAAGAAACCATGGAGGAAGTGTTGAGTTCTTCTTTAATGTCACTGAACTACAGTTTCAGTTTCTAAAAATCCTCAACACAGGATGATGCTGAGGTTTGGGTTTCACAGAGATCACCAGACCAAATGTAAAACTGTTGCTAAAACAAGGGCTGTGATTAAAGTTGAAGTTCAGGATGGGAGTAAAACATGGAAGGAGAAGAAAAGTCTAAGAATAGTACAGTAGCCTAAGTTAGGACCTTGTGTGGCTTGCCACATATTTTTGTCTCTCAGATTTGTGGTGTGGGTGAGGCTTTCCCTAGAATGTTGGTGATACTCTGTTAGGAAAAGTGAGACAGTGAAAGACTACAAAAAACCAAAAAAAACCCCAACAAAACAAAACAAAACCCCAAAAACTAAAAAACCAAAAAAACCCAAACCAAAATCAGAAAACACAAAAAGTCAGGATCAAGCAGCTCATGGGCAGTGTTTGAACCTGAGCCAATGTTTTCTTCTTGCTGCATTCTCTTACTCTGAAGCCTAACCTTGAGCACCCACCACCCTCCCAGCAGCCCCATGGCTCTTTCCAGCTCTTTCTTAGTGTTAGTGGCCCGGGCCCTGGACTGTGCTGAGGAGCACACCTAAGGCAGATTGGAAGAGGAATATATTTAATATTTTAATGTTCCCAAAATATTTATGGATTAAAAGTAGTAAGGGAACCATCTCTTGCACTATTGCTTAATTCTGCCTAATTATGAGTTCTCTACTTCTAACCTCAGGTTAACACTTTACTTTGATTTCTGATCCTAGCTGTAACTCAGCCAACCCAGCATTAATTCAATATGTAAAGACATTGAAAGACAAGTGCTGAAGGAGCTTTTATGTTAATTAAATGGCCTTTAGGCGTGATGCTGATGACACTTGGGATTTTCCTTAATCAGAGTCTTAAACCAAGATATAACTCTCACAACATTCCTAGATATAGCTGTAGTCTCAAGACAACTGAGAATCTCAGCCTAAAATACGACAAAGATCCTTTTGGACATCAATCCTCAAATTCTCATTGCAGACCACTTACCACCTTTTCATTACCAGAGCCTTTGAATAAGCAGTCCAACATTCTGAAAATCAGAGTTGAATTAACATAAACAAAAGATTCTATATGTAAAAAGGATTTATAACAAATTCTGGGGAAAACATCCCACTGTGCACCCCATTCCCCCTTATCAAAAATTTGCTTGAAAGTGAATGCTGGTTAGATACCCAAGCTTTGCCAATGAATGACAAGTTTAAAACTGAGACCCGTGTTGTGATCAGTCACAGATTTCCTTCTTTAACATCTTCATGCTTTTTGGAAATACTAACCCTTATCTATGTCTCAAAGCATAGGAGGACAGGAAGTTTAAACTATTGCATGCACTCTTGCTGGAAACAGTCCCCAGGAAATTATTAGTATTTTTTTGCATTATAGTGACTTCAGAAAAACAGAACACCAATCTAATAATATCTAGAAAATCTAAGTTTAAAAATTAATACATACACTTATTTTGCAGACAATTTTTATAAGGTGGGTGGTATACTGTACAAGTAAAATTTGGGGATTTCTAGTAGGGAGGACGTATCTCTCAGCCTATATTTGGACATGAAACCTGGGAGCTTGAAAAAAACTGGACATGTACTGAAGTCCATGTATGTGCAAAATCTCAACTTCACCTGTTTTATCCTGCATTAACCAGACCTCCAATTTCTCACAGACTGAACCCTAACTCTAATATGAAGGTTAGCCTCCATAGCACCAAACAAACTGCGAAGCTTCAGGATGGATCTGTGAGAACCAGGGTGGGTGAAATGCCATTAGTCTTTCAGTAAACTTTGAAAAAATCTTCTAAGTTCTCAAGAGGAGAAAAAGCAATGCAAAATCCTCCAGGGGAAAAAAAACCCCAACAATTCAAAAAGCCAAGCCCATAAGATACATGTCAAGAAGATGTGCAGGAAATGAGAGGAAAGTTGTGTTCCTTGTGTTCCTTGCTCTCATTTCTGCCCACAGAAACGAGCGAGTCTTCCACTGGGTCCCATGTGACAAGCAGCTTTCGTCCTTCCTCGGCGGGGGAGTCCCTCATTGCTGGCTGCCAGCATGGTTGAGGCATGCTGTGAGCAGGCATTCTCTGCATCCCCTAAAAGAGCGCATTCCCAGTTGGATTACTCATACTCCACTGGCTTCTGTTTTTCTTCATGTGCACTCATTTGCAAGCCATTAAACAAGAGACACAAAGCTGTCTGTAAAATTGGGTCACGTGTGCATTTCCCTGTCAAGCCACTGGGTTTGCCAAAACCAGGATTTTCCTGCCACCACAATGGATTTTTTAAAACTCCATCCATGACAAAATTAACAACAACAACAAAAATAGGGGGAAAGAGAAGAAAGTGAAGAAAATTAACTCATCTTCCCATTCCAAGAATCTGTGGTGCCAAGAAATAAAGATGAAGTTAGTGTCCTGTGGCACCTTTTTGATATACTGAAGTACTGTTCTTCAGTATGACATTTAATTTCCAACACAATCTGATGTTTTCTACTATATTTAATTCTTTTCTAGCTAAGATGCATGTGGAAAGACAATTCTATTTTTTACAGAATATTGGTTTGGTATAGCAAAAGCATCTTCTGGGCTGAATATGAACTGAGTGAGTTCATGAGAGTAGATAAGACAGTAGGTAAGCATTTACCCAAATCATATGTCGAACTGGCCACTGCTGACATTCACCCAGGACTTCAGACTCCTGACATATAGCACCTCTTCCTTTCCATGAACTGCACTCCTTCCTGAGCTCAGGGATCTATCTGGCTGGCTTTTGGGAAAACCATGTCAGGTTCAGTGGAGTAAGGGTTCTGGAACGATGAATTCCCTGAGAAAGGATAATCTTAAAGGGAAGTCAGGGAATGAAAGCTTGCAAAAAGGATGTTGTTGGAGTATTTTTGTTAAGAAGCAAAAGTTTTTTGCCCCTGGTAACACAAGATTTATCCTGATAAGTGGGAAAATCCAGGCAATGTGGCTGTGAGCACTGCTGGCAAAGTAGCAAAGTGCATACAGGGCAGAAGAGGAGAATGAGACAAGTCAGAGGTTGTTCTGAGTCACACCTGGGAGATTTTACTTTGGGGTGGAGGAACACCCTCAAAAGGGGATCAGCATTGTCATCCCTGTGTACAGATCTAGATTTCACTAGAATTTGTAGGGAAATCATGTGTTAGCCCAATAGAAATGCTTAAAAAAACCCCAAAATTTTAATTTTCCCCGTCATCCTGAACCAAGAGACTGTGAGATTAGAAGTATGGTGGGAGCATTGGGTCTGGGCAGCAGGACCAGTGCCATTTTTCTCACCCAAGGTAAGGTAAGAGCAGTCAGTAGAAGTCTCAGCCTGCTTTGCTCTGAATGGTTATGTATTGTGTCTGTGCTGACTGTGAGCAACTCCACAAAATTACTTTCAGGAATAGCCCAACACCTTAGCATTGTCTTGTGTGTGGCTGTTGCATTGCACTAAAGCCTTTTGTTTTTTCTGCCCATCTGTTGTCTCTTCTGCAGCACAAACGGAACAGGAATATCAGACAGAAAACGGTGAGGTCATGAGTGATTTACCCTTCCTTTCTATGGCACCACATTCTAGCTGCCGGGACAAGCAAGGGAGCACACTGACAGGGTCTCCATCAGGAGCAGGTTCTGGAGAGCCAGAGCTGGCCATTTCACATGAACCTGGGCCAGATCACAACCACAAGCAGAATTCATCTGAAATTTGAGATGTTCTGATAATTTGGACGACAGTTCAGTTGTAGGAAAAAGTAAGGTCTTGCTTGGGTCCAAAGTGTGCATGTGAAAACCTACACTGGCATTATCCAATAAAGAGACAAAACAGAGCCATCAATTCTGTTTTGCTCCTCCCAGCAACGTGAAGCTGCTGTTGAGCAGGCATTTCAGCCTGAGCTGTGAAGTAATAGTCTGCTTTGAGTGCCATTTTAATCAACATTAATGTTTTTTGCCTTCACTCTACCTGCGAGAAATATTTGTTCTTTTATAAGATAAGGACATGAGCTCTAACTGAGAGATCTGTGTAGTAAGACACTTTGTACACATTATTAGCTCTGGGTTTTGGATATAATAAGTTAGTTTCAGCTACTGCAGCTCTGTCTCTCTTGTTTCTGGTGAAGTTACACCAGGAATAAACTTGAGTCAGGGTTCTTAGCAGTATCTCTGATATTTCTATATTATTTGATGGCTGGGGCTGGAGGCATAATACAATATATTTCAATTTCTCACTGATTATTATTTCACAGCTTTCTTTTGCTAGGCAGAAGTCTAGGTGGAAAAGTCTGGCAGGGCTGAGCCTACCCTCACTTCTAGCTCTCCCTGTATTGAGAGCAGCCCTGAGGAGAAGGACTCGGGGGTGTTGCTGAATGGGAAATTCAACATAATTCAGCAATGTGCACTCACAGCCCAGAAGGCCAACCATGCTGCATCCAAAGCCCTGTGGGCAGCAAGGAAGGGAGGGAGTTCTGCCCCTCTGCTCTGGTGAAACCTGACCTGGAACACTGCATCCAACTCTGGGGTCCCAGCACAAGGAAGGACTTGCACCTGTTGGCATGGGTCTAGAGGAGGGCCATAAGAATGATGGCTGGAGCACCTCTCTGATGAAGACAGCTGAGAGCATGGGGTTGTTCAGCATGGAGACTATATAGCATGTTCCAGTATATCAATGGAGCCTACAAGAGAGCTGGAGAGGGATGTTTGACAAGGGCATGTAGTGATAGGATATGGGGTAACAGCTTTAAACTGAAAGAGGGTGGGTTTAGATTAGATATCATGAAGAAATTCTTTACTGTGAGGGACTTGAGGCACTGGTACAGGTTGCTCAGGGAATTTGTGGATCCCCTGAAGTGTTCAAGGACAGGTTGGATGGGGCTTTGAGCAATCTGATCCAGTGTAAGGTGTCCCTTTCAGTGTTGAGGCAAGTTGGAACTAGATGACCTTTAACATCACTTCTAACCCAAACACTTCTTTAAGTTTATGATTTTGGAGGGATGAGCTAGGCAATGCCATAGAGTACCTGCAATTTCCCTGCTACAGTCCTGATTTGTCAGACTGTTCCTCTGGCTGTGACACAGATGTATGCTACCACGGGAGGACCACACACGCCTTGCTGTGGCTACTTAATTCCTGTTTTGCAACCCTGGGCTTTGAATAGCCTTGGTATTCATTACTGAAAATGTTTAAAGACTCCTCTGGTTGGATGGACCATCCCACAGCCACTCTTTCTTTCAAGAGAACATTTTCATTATTTCCAGTATCTATGACAGGGGTCATCTTCCCTTGCCATCAAATAATAGATAATAACTTGTTTTCTGACAGTGGGGGAGCCTGGAAGAAGTCATTAAGTATTTCTTAGAAATTTGATAACAAAGATGGCTTCTGAGCATGAAAATACTTATGACCTTAAACACCATTGTGGAATATCTTGCAGATATTAAGCACAACTGCTGACCACAGTGTGCAAGAATTCAAAGGGTTCCCTATGGGGCATAACCTTTCTTGGGAGTGGTTGTGCAAATTGCCTTGTACTTCCTGTGTTGTGGTATTGAAAATCTGGGTATGTAACTAAAATATAACAATAGATTTTCAGTGAAAAAAACCTTCCATGAGACTAAAACAGTCTCATGAACATAGCTAAAATACTTAACAAGGCAGAAGACCTGTGCCTCATTGTCTTACTCTCATATATATCTTTTTTTGTTGTTGCTCAGAGCAAAAGACTGACTACATGCATGTACACATATATGTACACTAATGGACACACCTTTGTGAGATATTTAACTTTTCTTAAGAGGTGTTCAAATGGATTTGAATCTAAAACAAGCCCTAAAAGATATAATCTCAGTGGGGATTCTTTTTTATGATGTGATCTAGGAATTGCTGAATTTTCAGAAAATATTTCTTACCAACTCTGTTGAGTTTTGATCAAAAAGCTGCAAGACTGAGATGAGACTGATGTCTCCTGAGTATTTGGTGCCCCTATTAGTTTGTATTCAGTGTGAGACAGTCAGGATGTGAATTGATGAACTGCTGTAGTTGCACATGTGAAAATAAAGGTCACTTTTTGAAATGTTGAATTTGGTGGTAAATTTCTCTGAAAGCTTTGGCTTACACAAAGACTGTCATGATTGTTTTATTACTCAATGCCAGGTCTGCTATTCCCTTAGCCCATTTGATCTTAATGAGACCCACATTGCAAAAACATCATGCGGTCTGGAGGGAATACATACAACCTTGCATGTTTATTTAACGTTAGTTACTTTGAGATCACTTAGGATGAGAAGAAAGAAGAAGGGCTGGTTCCTGCATGTGCAAAAGTAAAGGCATATACAAGCTGTGTTATGAGATTAAGGGCACACTTGGAATTAATTAGTTTCTACATTGCTTTGAGAATATTATATCCTGGGCTTGAGGAGTGCTGCTGATGTCATCTGCCACGAAAGCACAGCTGGATCACAGCATGAAGGCAGCAAATCCCTGAGACAGAATCACACTCTTGGTATTTCAGTCATAGGCACGTGTGGTTTTCTGGGAACTGGTGCTGTTTTGCAGAAAGGAAGTTTGTTTGGAAGCAGAGACATAGATCTGTCCCCACAGGTAGGAGGGATTCTTGCCCAAGGAAGGGTGCCCTCAGACCCGGAGTGGCACAGCTGTGCACTGGCTCCCACACACTCAGTCAAGCCATGGCCATTTGGGTCTGCCTGCACCTGCACACTGGCCCCAGCATAAAAGAAGATGAACACTCCTCACGTCTCTGTCACAGACATGTCTCTGTACCTGAGCAGGAAAGAGGTACCAACAAAGCACATCGAACAACAGATTTGCTGCAAGAAGATGAGGAATGACGGTCCCAGTTTAGGGACAGGAAGGAAAGGTTTTGACTGAAGTGATATTACTCCAAGTCCTGCATGTTGCCTTGAATCACAAGCTGGAAACCTGAGCTCCAGGTGGTAGTAAAATCCCCACTTGGCATGTGCATCCTAAGCCAAGAACCCTCTCTGTTAGGGTAGATCCTAACAAAGGAGTAAAGAGAAATACCTGGTTGTAATGAAGGCTAGCTGTACTCTGAATTTTTGTGGTTTAAAACTTGGAAAAAGAGAAAAAGGCACTAGTTTCATGTTAGGCAGAGCTCAGTATAAATCAGAATTAATTAGGCTCTACATTTATTCAGGGCAAAATTACAACTGTAAGTGCACAGCAGTTTTCTACAGTGTTGCCTCATATCTTGTTGATGAGCAGTATACACCTTTCCATTAGCTCCCTTTTCTTGTGATGGTGCTGAATCCTTAGTCACTGTCTGTGAGTCCCATCTTCTTAAGACTGGACTTCCTCTAACCCCAGTGCAATAAGGAAGCTTTTGCCCAGGAGTCTATTAATAATGTATTGATGTTTTCAGAAGTGGAGACAATTTCCTTCTGCTTCAGCCCTTTCATCTTCTAGATCTTGGGCTAAACATTCTCCATACTGTAATGTGAAATGCTGTTAAATTAATGATATTGCAGGTATCTTTACTCATGTCAATGGAGTTACACTTTCTCTTTCCCCATTCTTTCATAAAAGAGCAGTATGGCATCTGTATTTACAGCTCAGTAAAGGCACTGTCATCTTTCAGTTGAAAACTGGATGCACTGTGAATTGTTTTGCTTTCTTTTCTCTGTCTTTTCCTGCACAGCTGGAAATTAATTCTTCTCCAATCCTTTTTGGGATGAGGTGAAGAGTGGAGAGAGAAAAAAACAAAACTGGCAAGGAAAGTACTTGTTCTAGATAAAGTGAAATAAGCTGAAGTTAAACAACCTCTTCAGGGTTAAGCTGACACTTGCATCAATACTAGACTAGTGAAGCAGCAGCTGAGGTGTGGGGAGCAGAACCAAGAAATGTTCTGCAGTTTGGTAAGAAGGTGGTCGGCTGCTGACCAAAGGTTTGGGCACAGGTCTGTGAAATGCACGCAAGCCCTCCTTGCCCTGATACGGGGGACAGAGAGAAATAACCTGGTGTTTCACACAAACTGTGGCTGATCCCTCGTTTGCACTTGCTAGAGGTGGTGAAGCTGTGTCTGGGTGTAGTAATGCAGCCACCTCCCTCCCTTCCTGGGAACAGGGTAAAAATTACAGATCTTACAAGGCATTTGACACAACTGCAAATGATGAGAACACACTTGAAGTGAAGCTGAGATGCACAGGGCTCCTCCTGAAACACAGCGTGATGCTGCAAACAGCTCAGAGTGTGACTCAGACCCCTGACTCCTCCCCGCCACGGCTGTTCGGGCTGCAGGACGGCTCGGCAGGCAGCGATAGACTGAGTCACCAGCTCCCCTGCTTTCATGAAGCTTGCAGGGGAAGAAATTAAATCAGACCATGAATCCAGTGAGGTTTTATTCGGGTTTTTGCTTTTGGAAAGTATGCTGTGGGTTTCTGTTGCGCCTGAAGTTTTTCCACAAGCCATCTCAGCAGTTTCTCTGCTGCCTACTGCTACCAGCCCCCTCATTGCACTTACACATAGCTTGAATGTGTATTCTGCTACCAGCTCAGAAAACATAAAGCGTCCAATTAAGATTTTAAACTTACAAGCAGCAGAAGCAAAAGTAGAAAGACAGAAACACTGGCTTAATTACCCTGATGCTGTTTAGAGTAATGTTAAGTGACACCACTTCACGTTGTGAAGATCCGTGAAGGTTAACTACAAACGTCCTAATTGCCTTGAAATTCTACATTATCCCTGCAAAAGAATTCACGTCTGCAAGGGCTGATATAAAGAAGTCTGAGGAGTCACAAAGAATGAAAGGCAGGCTAACAAAATGGGGAAAACCTGTAGCTTGTACAAGGCAGGACTTGGTAATTAACAGGAAATCCCTAAGGTTTCATAAAGCTCAAAAAAATACCAGTTCAAACTTTCAGAGGCAAAACTGTGCTATTTTCTTCTGTTTGGCAGCATACCACATGCTTATCATGAAAAAATCCTCTTATATGTAAATAGCCATAATGTTGATTAGAAGCTAAATAGGAAAATGTATTACAGCTCTTTGTTCTTTCAGTAACTACTTACATTGGGAAAATTTCCTTGCAGTGAATACTTGTTCTTGGACCATACACTCTTGTTCTGTGTAGGATGTCTCCTTAGTCTGTTGTGTAGAAATGGCACAAAAAGAAAAGTATAAGTCTTGCTTATATATT
>VYZT01036605.1:34933-48257 GCA_013400735.1 Pomatostomus ruficeps
CTTGCTTATATATTTTATATATATATAATTATACTTATACTACAAAATAGTAGAGTATAAGCAAGACTTAAACACAAAGGCTTGGTTTTGCCCCATCTCTCCTGTTTGGGCTGTTCCAAGCTGTGAAAGGAGAGCTAGCAAGTTTAGAATTAAGAAACCGTCCATCCTTCTTATCTAGGCATTTACAGAGCTTCTATATTGATTTAATTGTTTAGGTAAAAATACCCACCAAGCAACACTGGCCCAGGTTTCTATGTTGACAAAACCTACAGAAAAGAGGAAGAAAGAACAAGAAGTTACAAATACTAGTCTTTAATTAAATTCACTGCAATGCAAAGTCCTTTAAAGTTCAAAGAATGAAAAGGTCACAAGTGAAATCTTGAAAGGGGCTGAGATTCTCACTTGAGTTGACTATACTATGAGAACATACTGTACCATACAATGCTTTCTTGTCATTTGATAGAAGTTTCATCTCTGTGATAGCTCCATTCATTCATGTTTAACTTTACAGTGTCATTCAAAATTTAATCTATATTTTCAGAATTATTTACTCCTGAGCATATTTACTTGCCTTTTTCCCAGAGCTCTACAACAAACCACTGCCTTCCATTCTCGAGCAGAACATACCCACAAGCCATATGATGATAGCCATAACTTAGAAGAAATCTGGCAATCACTGGTAAGCCTGTGATTGCTGTGTCCTGAATGCCAGTCTAGCAGGAATGGATAGGTACTTGCTTCTGTGACCCACGTGTGACTGCCACGTGTGACTTATTTAGGGCCCAAAGAAACAAATTTACACCACACTACTGAATATAAAAATGACACCATGTGATGGTTTGGGGTTTTTTATTCTTTATCCATGATCTTAAAACCCTCACTGCATTTGCAAAAGCACTTCAGACCTACATTTTCACAACTATTTCAGTTCCTGTATCATCATCCAAATTAGCAGTTTAACAAGTGAAACTGTTCAGCTGTCACAAAAGCATAAAATACATGGCATCACTATGTGTGTGTTCAAGGAGATATTTTTCTATAACCAACTGCACTTCCAGTTTGCTGTCACTATGTGAGTGCCTCTGGATTCACTTCCAGTAGAGGGCAGAAATCAACATGAGGTTCACCAGGCACAAATTTGATATCCTTAGGTTTTGCCAGAGATGCTCAGAAGAGATGTGCCCAGCCCAAGGTTTTGCGTCCAGAGGAAATTTGAGAGAGTTCAGTGTTGTATATGGTGCTAAATTCAGTGTTCACCGCAGTAGCAATGCTCTAATGAAAAATTCTTCATCCAAGGATCACCAGCCTTTGGGCATATTGCAGTTTGAACTTCATCCCTGTTATCTAAGTCTCTTTCGGCTGTATGGTTCCTTGTTTCCAGAGAAATGAAAAGCCATTATTTTTTAAAGCACTTATTGCAGTTAATGTATTTTTATGTTCTTAGACATAATGCCATTATATGGTCTGTATAGCATTCTCTTCAATGCGACCTTTCAGGAGTATGGTACTTGTAGCATCTAGATCCTAACAAGTCAGAAAACAAAGAAGGACTTATATTTCAGAAAATAGTGTCTGTGCAAAGCAAGTGCTGCAGGGGCACAAGCATTTTTCATGCAAATGTTACTACCAGAAAGCAAAGTTAAAATACATGTGAGAAATTCCAGTTTGGAATGAGGTGTATTTTGAAGCCTCTCTTTTTCCTCTCCTTTTCCTGTGAGATCCTTTTCCCATATATCTTTGCTTTCATCTCCTGCCTACTGATAGTGACCCTGTCACCCTTGCACCAGAAAAATAAAAAAGCCCCACAGAAGGTGTTATTTCTACCTCCAAGGACTACTGACGACCTCAGAGAGGCCCAAGATCCTCACAAGGCAGCAAATTCTCTTACTGTCTTCCCTGAAAAACATTTCATCTATAATCTGGTTAAAAAAAATGCAGAAAGGGTAACATGCATCACCTCAAAAAAAAGAATGAGTCTGTAAGTTAATTGTATTCCTAAAGATTATCATCATTTTCTAAATGTTCGGTTGACATCCTTAATACTGGGTATAATCTAGAGTCCCTGTGGCTTTTGGTTTGGCTCTTCTCTGTGATCTCAGTCTTGCAGACTTCCTTTCACAAGAGCACCCTCTTGTTTAGGCTTGGAAAAATATGGGATGAAGGATGAATCTATACATTTGCTTTGCAAATTTAATTTGGTGAAATTCTTAACTGCATTTGTTTATCTGTGGTAATGGTGGCTAATAAAAATTGATAGTTGAATACTTTCAGCAGCTGAGGTGAGAAAAGGCCTTCAGACAGGAAGGAAAAGAAAAAAAAAACCCTTAAATGTTTCTAAAATAGTAACAGAAATGAACATTTTTATGTTCTATAATATACACTGGATTCCTCAGTTAAAATGAAGAGGACCCTGCAATAAAAATTCTTATTTCTTTACATTTTACAACAGTTTTTTCTTACTTGCATGCACACAACTAGTCACTGCAAAACGGATCAGCAGTCATTACCCTCACCTGTAGACAGAGAACTGTGGTTCAACAAGACATTTTGGAGGGAAAACTGGGAGAAAGGTTGCACTTCAGTTCTGTTTCTATGGCTAAAAGCTTATGTAGCACTGGGTCAGGCTGGCTAGGCCGAGGAGCCCAAAGGAGAGCCAAATAAAAGACCACACAGAGACAGCAAAGGAGAGGGCAAAAAGAGAGAGAGAGGGCAGAACCCTCTGCCTTTATTTATATGTTTTTACAAATCACCCTGGATTGGAGGTAGAAATGACCACCTCTCAATTCCATTGGTCAAAGCATCAATCTATCATATTTCTCCACCCAGTATACTGGAATGATAACAACACAGACAATTAGCAAAACATAGATAGTTGTGAAGAAACCATGGCCATGTTTATAGAAGAATGTGTGAGAAAGTATTACAGAAAGAGAAACACTGAGAAACTGCAAAACTCAGGACAACACGCTTATATCTGACAAGCTTGATTGCCAGTGGTGTTAAAGCTGAGGCCTGCCTCTTCTGGAATACTTTGGAGATGCATTTCTGGGGAACAGCTGCTGCTTGGAAAGAGAGACAGGGCAGGCACTGCTCCCTCACACCACACACCCTCCCTCCATCTTCATGAATGGCTTATAGACCTCAGAGACTGCAGCCTCCAAGTTTGCCAGGAAAATTGTAGTCAGAGGTGAGTGTGGAAGAACACTTCGCCCACATTGACTCACCTGGTTTAGTATACCTGTCTGCACAGCTGAGAGCAAAGGTCCAAGGCTGGAGCCGAAAACATTTCTGCCCTGGTATTAAAGACCACAGAAGCCATACTGGCAGAGGACCTGAGCTGTTGAGGTCTCAGGTACACAAGACTTCCTTTTGTGGTGCAAAGACTCATGCTGCAGTGCAGTTCTGTGTGTGAGGAGTCCACTGTGGTCACATAATAACCATAAGCAATTGCTTGGTTTTACCTCGTTTTGCAAACGAAAGCCATTTTTGTTCTCCAGTGGTAGTAAGCAAATGAGATGGCAGGTGATTGACCAGATGATGCTAGCACATTTGGAAACTTGAAAACATCTTAGAGAGTCTCAGAAAATTTACCAATATTGTGGAATGGGGCTAAAGGAGGAGGGATTTGTATGACATTATGTGTCTTTATCTCCTCCTGTCTCAACGTCTTCCTTCCTTCCTTCCTTCCTTCCTTCCTTCCTTCCTTCCTTCCTTCCTTCCTTCCTTCCTTCCTTCTTTCCTTCCTGCATGTCTGCCTGCCTCTTGTGGTGACTGTTAATATATGAGGTTATATGTGCTTAATATCCTGTGCATGCTTTACTTCCCTGGTTCACACCATGTGTCAAGCTGGTCTGTCCAAGCCCACACAAGTTCTGCTGCCTGCTCTTCTTGCTTCTCTGCCCCTTCAGATGTGTTTCAACCTCCCAGCTTTCTTCTGAATGCAAGAGTGGTTCCATGGCAGCCTCCCCTCGAGCAGGACTGCCTGCCAGGCTCTAGGAGCCTTCCAGCACAGGTTATTTGCAGGGGAGCAGCCCTTGTTCCATTGCTGTAGGAGCAAGCGAGGCTTTCAGTGACTGCCTGCCTCCTCAGACAATTAGCATGACAGTAATGACAGTTGTAAGGGTGAGCTTCTTACAGGGCTAGAGTGATCTTTAGAAGGGACAGGCCTGATGACAGCAACCTCAAGATGTCTGAAAAACCCCAGGGATCCTCTAATGGGATGCAGGAATGCCTTTATCCTCCTTGACTGGCTACAACTGGAAAGACATATGATTTTAATTTTAGTGAGCTCTGCACCATTTCAGAGAGATATTTACAAGAGTATAAACAGACAGAACAGCTCTGCAGACCAGCTCATTGAAGTACCCCAGAGTATAGCACCCCCACCCCCAATGCCACACTATGGGACCTACAATAACACCTGATAGAATAGACAAAAACAACCACAGAAAGGTTTCATGCTTAACGCATGTGATTTTGAGTACCTTTTCTTGTCTGAGTGCATTTGTGCCTCTCCACTGAATAGCCAGGGGAAGATAAATGCTGAACTAGGCATCTACAAGGTGTTGGGTGTTTTTTAAAAAAACACATAGGCTGCCTTCTCCTCTAATAATTTTCTTGGATCCTAGAACAGATATTTTATTTGGGTTTTTGTTTCCTTTTTTTTATTTTAGCAGGTGTTCTTATAGGGTTGATATAGAATTTGAACACCATTATAATACTGAAGGAGACAGCTGAAATAATATTCAAGTTTCATGTGGCCAAAGAAATGATAGGCTGTCTTGAGGAAGGTGGCCCTACTAGTACAAACCTGAAGGTTTCTGAATACAGCAATGGCAGAAGAGAAGCAGCAAGTAAATCAATAGGATTAAGAGGATCCCAATTTGGAACAAATTAGACTTATTTCATTAGCAGAACAA
Organism: Pomatostomus ruficeps; assembly: GCA_013400735.1. NCBI lineage: Eukaryota > Metazoa > Chordata > Aves > Passeriformes > Timaliidae > Pomatostomus > Pomatostomus ruficeps. The sequence continues at coordinate 39,853 of VYZT01036605.1, forward strand.
CTGGAGGTCTAGAAAACCCCCCAGGGACAGTTTGTCATTGGTGTACCTCTTGGTGTCCAGCGCAGAAAGAATGCCATATGCTTTGTGAGTTAGTCCTCTTATCCAGAAACAAGGCACAGAAGGGAAAGCATCTAAGTCCTATGAGACATTTTTCAGATTTTTTTTAAATTTTGTTTTTTTAACTGGCTGTGTTTTGTCTATGCAGCCAAAAGCTACAAAACCAATAAATACCATTTTTATATAATGTGTTGAAAGCACTGGTCAGCTCCCTCACTGTAGGAGTTTCCAGTTTTTCAGTCATGGCTGATACATCTGACTGTATAAATATGATATGGCTTCCTTGTTAGGGACTAAACAATCTTTTTGAAAAAATACGTAATTTTTTTTTTTTAATCTGACACCACAGAAACCCAGAGCTTCAGGGAGAAGACAAGGTTCAGTCTGAAAGCTCACACTGGAGCTGGACACCAGGGGACTTTGCCTCTGGCTGTTATCTTGTTGTTTGGAAAGACATTTAATTGTCCTTAAATTTTATTATGAAGAGTATCTTGAAACAGTGACGGGAGAAAAAGAACACAGCAGGAGGACATTTGGTTCATACATCCTCTCAGTAGTCTGACATTCTGCAAAAGAACACGAACAGGGATAAGGGCATTTTATTTGAGGGATATAAAAGATCTCCTTTTTTAATCCCCCAAACCAGACTCACCAGCATACTGTTCTTTCTTTCCTTACCCTTCTTTTATTCTTTGTTCCTGGAAAGGAAAGTAAAATAAGTATCTATTGACCCTTAGATGCTTTTTCAACAAAATGCAATCCCACCCCCAAGCTTGGCCACTGCAGCAAAACTTGACCTGATGCTGTTGGTCACTGCTTTCTGTTGTAGAGGTCCTGAGTCTCTGTGCAGTACTTAGAGAGGATGACATGAAGATTGCAGAGGGGCAAGGCACGTACCTGCTTTGTGGACTTGTCTGGCAAGGCTCTTACCCTTCAACATTCCCGTTCTTGCCTGAGCAAGAAGGGCAGTGGTACTGCTCCAGTGCATGAGGGGTTGTGAGCTGAGTGACATTACAGGCATAAAAGCACTCAGGCCCTGCGGTGAGAGAGGTCACACTGCTTCAGACAGGTCAGCTAAGTTAAAAATCTTGAGGGAAATCTTGCCTTGTAGAGATTGATAGGGATAAATAATGAATGGCTGCAATTTACCTAGATACAACAGGCAGTGTCCAGTGTCATGTCTGTCCCTACAAAGCAGGGGACAGAGCAGCAACATACTCTTTGACATGGAACATCACATCTTAACTCAGAGTTGTAACTCAGTGGGAGGATCACTGTGGGAAGTTTGGTTATGCTTTTGTTTTGTTTGAATGTGGAGATTGTGAATGTGCTGCCTTGTGCACACTGACATATATGTGTGCATTCAGAAACATACTTGTGTTGCCGGGAATGCTATTACTTCTCCAGCAGAGCTGGAGAGTCTCAGGCTAGTCCCAGTAACCCCATTCAACAGGCAACAAGTAAGTACACAAGTAATACTTGTATATAATAGAGAATTTGCTTCCTGGAAGTACTGAATTACTTTCACTTCACACTTAGTCAAGTTTACCTTCCTGAAATCATACTGGAAAAGTCAACAGAGTGTCAGGGGGTTTGCTAGCTTGTGCTCTTCCAAAGCATTTTTGGCAAAGCACAGCACCAGGCAGGTAGCAGCCTACCTGAGCTCAACAGTACTGAGTATCTAACAGGAAAAGATAACTGAGGTTGACTCAATACAGCGTTCTGTTTGCTGTATTGGTAATGCTTCAGTGAAGACAGTGTTCTGTCTCAACAGTTAAATTGCTGTTTTATCTGAACACCAACCACTGCTAAAGACAGAGTCACTTTAAGCTTTCACTGCTCAAAAATGTTGACTTTAGCCATAGCACTCCCACACAAAGAAGATCCTGAAATGAAGGCACAATCATCAAGATATCCAGCGAATACCTTTGCAGCACTCAGGTAACAGTTCCCTGGGTGCAGGGAGCTTGCTGTAGAAAAGGGTCCTGCAGCATTTGGATTGCAATGCATGGATTGCCAGAGGAAAGCACTGGATAAAGAACAACAAAATTATGTGGAGAAGTTGCTTTTGGTGGATCCTTTCTGAGTGCCTGATCACAAAGCCACAGGGCTACCAGGGTCCCTCCTGATCGCCATCCCTGAAAGCCACTCAAAGAAGTTAATTTGTCCAAGACAGGAAGCACCCAGATCCAGAAGATAGAGAGCAACTACTTGCACTGGCAAAAATCCCCATGGTAACAATTGAAAAGTAACTCAACAGTCAACACAGGAGTGTGTAGGATCTCGTAAGAGTGTAGGAGAAATGCATAGGACCAGATGTTCAGGTGCTGAAGCAGTGGAAGCACAAAGAAGTGAACAGGAACAACCATCACCTGTGAGAACAATGCCACCAAAGTACGGCAGGTCTGGGTCAAAGTAAGGGGGCAGCAGCAAATCCCAGTGTAGTTTCAGTCATAGTAATTCCTGAAGATACTAACAAGGAATATCTGCCTCAGGTATTATTTACACTAGAGCAGCATTTATGAATAAACAATATATTTACAGCTTAGTGAAGCAGAGGCTATACAGTGAGAATTGGACTTCAATTAGATAAAAAACCTCGGATCAACTGAGAACTGTACCCATGAGGTTTCTTAGGGAGAAAATGGGAATTATTTTTCAACAGGGTATGTAGATAACACCCAGTAGGCTGAGGCTTGATGACAGAGCAACAAGAAGAGCTGCCCAGCTACACAACTGACCACAGAACAAAACTATATTGGTGAGAATTAGCACAAACAAAAAACTGGGGAAAACAGAGATAGATTCTTCCCAGAGAAAAAAAAAAAATAGAGGAACTAATTAAATACAGCTGCTCATGATAACACAAATCAATAATAATGATTAGACAGTGGAATACCTCCTCTCATCTGGAAAAATATTCTTCTGACCTCAGGTTCACTGCATGTTGAGCTTCTCACCAGCAGGTACACTGAGACCCCTGCTTTGTTTCAGAAAAAGAGAAAAATGCAACTGTAAATAGAATACTCATATTCCTTCACATTTTGAAGTTTCTAGGAATTTAATTATTAAGTTTCAATTCCTTCTGTATATAAAATTGTATTTTCTGGCTATTTTTTCATTAAATATTACTATTCAATAACTGTAATCATTCAGTTGTGTTCCTGAATTATGTTTTCCAGTAAAGATGTTTCAAAGTAAATTCTTTAGATATTAATCATAGAGTATTTCTGGGACAAGCAAAATTAGGTTTATGAGTGAACTAATAAAGGTGTCACTGCTTAAATTATGGATAGAATTAAGATTAATTTGCAACTTGTGAACGTCAGGGCTATAGACCAAAATTAAGTGTGCCACTGCAAAGCAGATCCACATTAAGCTTATGAGAGCAAACACTAGATTTTGCAATGAAAAAATGAAAGATTTTTTATCTCTGTTCCTAGAGCAAGCATAAATTCAGGAAGAAGCAATCAGCATGCCAGTCAGTAGACTTCACAGAACAAGATCTTAGGTCTTACAATAACGAAATTAGGAACTAGAATAGGAACTCTATTTGAAAGGTTCAGCATTAAGTTTATGGAAGAAAACAGCATGTGAAATGAATGTAGTACAAAGCTGCACTATTTTAAGAGAGGAACTGCAGAAAATGAAGCAAACTATAAAGCAAGTAGAAATACTTAAGGCAGAAAAGCCAAGAAAAGACAAGAAGAGAAAAGGCAAGAAAAAAGAAAAGGCAAGAGAAAAGGCAAAGGGAAAGAAAAAGGGGAAGGGAGGGGAGAGGAGAGGGGAGGTCTGTACTTATGTCTGGGATTACTCTGAAAACAGTCCTTAAAACAGAAGAAGTTGAAATTTCATTTTACAGGATACCACTTCAATTCATGCAATAGTTATTCTAGGATGCAGTTTTTCATTTACTAGGGTGGTAGTTAAAGAACAATAGAAGCAGTAAGAAGCAAGCAGTAAATCCAGGACAGTAGACTCCCACTTCCAACAGACAGATATACAAATTTCATTAAGCATCACTGAGTTACATCTGAGTTTAGTGTTAGTCCAGGTATATTAAGGAGCAATCAGAATAATACCAAGGATCTCATGGGAAAGTAGAGACATAGGTTAAAGGTTTCCTATGAGAGATAAAAGTGATCTATAGAGAAGACTATGCCAAACTCCTTTTGTTGACTAGTTCTCAAAGTACATTTATAGTAAATTGTCGCTTCCTGGCTTTCTCAGGGTGCCTACCCGGATGACAAGGCTGCCCTAAGCCTGGGCGACCCCAGTGCCCCGGACCGCCCTTGCACAGGGGATGGTGACACCAGGAGGGCTCAAGTATGGCCTAACCGGTGGGAGCTGGGTTTAGCGTAGATGGGAGAAGGTGAGAGGCGCAGCAATTCCGAAGAATGAGGAGGGAACTCCAGGCGTGAGCAAGTCTTGCAGTTTACTATCACAACAAGGGCTCACAGGCAAAGAACCGCTAGCAGCCCCTGACACTGGATTTTAAGGCGAACAATCGACCAATCCGGAGAGGGTCCAGGGGAGGAGTTAGGGAGGGTCCAGGGTAACAGAGCAAATGACAGGGAAGCAGGGGAGGAGTCAAGGGGGAACAACAAATCAACAACTAAGTAACTCAGAACTTGCCAGAACATGGGGAGTACCCCGAAAATGATTGATAACAAGACAACCAATGAGGAATAAGGGGCTAGGCTTCTAAAACTTTGGACTAAACCACTCCAGGGGGAGTTCCTTCCTCCCAGGAGCCCTCCACCAGAGCTCCTTTCCCTCAGTGGAATGTTCCAGGGCACTCAGGCCTTTATTATCAACATGAACGACTCCAACAGTAAATTGTTTCTTAGTATCATGTTTAAACCTTTCCATTGGAGTTATATAAAATGAAGAAATTATAAGAAAACCACAAAGGTTAAGCTGTGACAGCTTCCACGATAGTGAGTTTATGTCTGAGAATGAGCTCTTTGCCATGAGAAATCCAGGAAAGTAAAAACCCACAAAGTGGCAAAATTAACTTTTTAAAAATATATCTGGGACACATGGACGTTTTTCTCATGAATGACTGTGGAGCACCAAATGGGCACACTATGTACTCCCCATAAAGAACCCTCCACACCATTTCTCTAGGACTTAAAGCAGTACTGCAATCAGATGGATGGCAATGTCTACCTTGACAAGGACAAAACTTGTTATTGGTGAGTATATCCTCAGTAGTGGTAAAAGCTACACAGATTCATAATGGGAAAAAATGGCAAAATTCCCAAAAGACCTGTATCTAGTATTTGCTTCATGTTTCCTGAAGCTGCCTTCCGACTCCAAAGCAAACATGATCAACATGGTTATGATGTGTCAGCATGCAATTTGCAGAGCAAACAGCTCTTGGTTACCTCCCTGCTAATCCATGACTTCAAAAGGTTGCATTACCTTTATGTTTAGCTAAGACACGGAAGCTCTGTTGCACCAGGATTTACATACTTTCAAAAACTCTGCAAGCAATTATGTTCCTTGCCATGTGACACAGCAGGTTAAAAGCCCAGGGTTTTTTTGTTCCTGAAGCCCATTTTTTCTTTTATAGCAAAAGTGAAAATTTTAACTCTTTATCAACTGAAACTGACCCTTACTATATAATTAATGCCTTTATTAAGCACCATACAATTTTTTTGTTATTGTTGTTTATTTCCCTCTTGACATGGGAAATGTGAGTTGGAATTTCAGCGTAATTTTTTCTAACACTGAGGGAAAACTTTCATCTAGAGATGAGAACGAAAGGGTTGTATATCCGATTTAATACAGAGCTTCCCTTGCAGTTTGCATCTAGTATCCACTTGAGTCCAGACAAGTCCAAAGGGGGGTTGTTGTTGTAGAAGCTACTTCTGTTGAAAAGGTTTGTGCCATGCACATGGGCAAGATAATTTGGATAGAACAAATTTTTATTTTCTAAAAACCACCACCCTTGTTTTTGTGCAAAAGCATCTCATGTGACTAGAACTCTGGCTATGAACTTTTAGGGCTAAATGGGGAGTATAGAGAGAGTCTAGAATATGTTATGCTCATGAAGCTGCTCAGTTGTGGATTCTGAGGATTGGTGCAATTGTTATTTCCATACCAACAGTTTTCTCAGCACTCTGTGGCATTTCTTAGATAGAGGTTGCAATTCTAGGGTTCCTCAGATTCAGCAAGACTTTAAATTAATACTGTGTGAAGAGGACCCAGGGAGCTAGAGGGATTTGGACTTCTAACAGGAAGAAGAAACTAAATTTACTCAGAAACTTCCCATGCTGAAATTCTGGAATTCTCCTAGGGTTTTCTTAACCTTTTGAATAACTTCAAGATGGGGATATGAAGTTAGAGAAGGAGGTTGTTTTCATTAGATAGGAGCAATTTGTGCTTCCAGACTGATTAGTCTTATAGAAAAGCCCAGTAAGGAAGGATTTGTTTGCATCACTCCTATCCCCATTTCACAGACTAAGAGATTCTTTTAGGCATCTGTATATTTTCCAAATACAACTCAAATGTATTGAGGCTGCAGATTACTCCAGACCATATACAAATCGCTGTTGAAGTCAGACAAAAACCTGCTGCATTCCCAGGTTTGCAATTGCTCTATGTCCTCATGGAACTATGTCACAGCAGGACATTAAATGGCATGAAAAGTATTTGTGGAACGGTGATTTGTTACACTTGTTACCTCTGACCTGCTCATAATTCATGCTGAAGGCATAGGGCTGACTCTTACTCATGACCCTTTCCTGTGGCAGGAGTCTTCTCTGTCCTGTGTTTTACTTGCATGCATCTCTTATTTTCCCAGTACACCAAAAATATTGTTGACCAGATGCAAAATATTGGAGTATCACACTTCCTGAAAAGCATTGCATCCCTTACTGAGGAATCTGAGTCTGGAGATGACCCCATCCTTTCTTTGTTTAAAGCGTGACTTTACTCTGGAACATGAAATAATGTCATTTCCATTCCTCCCTGCTCTGTTCCTGGTCTGATCTTAAGAGTCATGTCAGGATGCTTTAGTGACAAAATTATTATTTTTCATTGGCTTTCATTCTATCCAGCACTCACGAGCCACCCAGGGTGATCGAGAAGGAGCCATCTTCAATTATTTTTTCTACTTTGCTGCACAATATGTGCTCTGAGGCACATGCTGTGACTCTTGGGGATGGTGCTGTGCAGAGCTAAGGGTTGGACCTGGTGATCCTTGTGGGTCCCTTCCAACTCAGCATATTCTGTGATGTTGTGATTTTGTTATTTTGTTCATTAAACCAATCAAAGTCATACCAAAGTAGCTGTATCATTGAGACAAACAATATCCAGAGAAACAGACTTCTAACTTCTTTGTGCATTAAAAAATTTGGGCTTGTTTTCATCTTCTCCATTCTGAGAATACTGAGACAATTTTGGCTGATGCACATGCTCTTTAAAATACTCTCCATCTTAGCTGATGAAAGGAAGAAATAATGATGGCTTCTTTGCTGGAGGAAAATGACATATGTCATAAAGAAGGACATACAGCACTCCACTGAGTGGAAAACTTCTTCATGCTAACCACTGGCAGCCTCTTCCTGACCTTCCCAGTTTTTGATCAACTAAAGAAAGTATTTCTAAGGCACTTGAGCAGTTTTCACATTTTCCTGGTATCTTTGAATCCTGTTTCAACTCATTGGTTGTACAAAGTCTCCTCACAAATCTGTTGTGCAGAAGCTGCTGAGGTACATCAGAAATAGTTATGCATGCATGTAATAGGCAGAGCTTTGCTTTTTGAACTGAAAATTGAGGCAGAAAGGAAGGAATGGCTTGTTTCTTCAAGGGATGAGTCAGAGACCTAAAATTTTCCTGTGTACACATTATGTTCAGAGCATCATGAGTGACAAAGCGTGTGGGTTCATATGGTGTTACTTGCATGAAGAACAAGCAGAAGACATCTTTATATGACATGACTTCTGCTTGCAAACTGTAAGGAGATTTTCCTTTAAGACACTGGGTTCTGGAAGATACAAGGAGAAGCTGAACAATTCAGACCATTTGCTGATCTAAACAAGAGTTTCCTTCCACTACTGACTGATTAAATACAATGGTTAAATACAGCAACCCAACTGTTTGGAGTTTTAAGGATTGGAAAGATTTAATTAATTTTGGGATAGTCAGTTATACAAGTGCAGCATATAAGTGATAATTAGTTGGTAAAAAGCAGTGAAGCAAAGCAGGAGTAATTCCCTTTCTTTCTCCCTCTGCTGATAAGCTTCCACAAAATGAAAAGACTCAAGGCTGAGGAAATGTCCATTACAGAATGTGCTCACTTTTCCTTGCAATACCATGTTTGTCCCACTAAAGTCAAT